>CAKNYM010049042.1:207563-230031 GCA_932195095.1 Andricus curvator
TGTCTGTCTGTCTGTCTGTCTGTCTGTCTGTCTGTCTGTCTGTCTGTAGCCACGATAACTTTCGAAAAAATGATCAGATTTGATTGAGCTTTGGCACACTTTTTTATGGCCGAAAAATAGAGAACGAGTTCGTTAACCAGCTATTTTGGATGAAAATCCAAAAAGTGAGCACATTTTGAAAATTTTTGAGACCACTTTTTTGGAAGATTTGAAAATTCTATGTACGGTTATTAGTAGTACGCAAAATAAAGAACAAAATATTCTTATGACTTTTCGTGATAAAAAAAAATTACTGGAGTTATAGCATTTTCAAAATTCCAAAAAACAAACGAAAATGATCATTTTAAGCCGAAAAACGCACGATATGAAAAAAAGTCAAGAGGAGAAAAACGTTGATTCCTGAACACCCTATAATATTTTCATGACAACTTTTTGAATTTTTCGAAAAATAAAAAATTCAAATTTTGATCGCACAAAAAATTAATGAAAAATCAAAAAAGCCATTTTGCTGTAAAACTATGCAAGATACCAGAAAAGGTCATCTCACCAAAATTGTGCACCTAAAAAAGATCTACAAATTTCTTATCATTCACTTCTTGATATGACGCGTAGTTTTTGTTTTATTCGTAAAAAACAGCATTGAAAATAGAAAAATCAAATTTTCAGACGAATATTACCAGCTACGAAAAAATGACCGAAACAAAATTTGTTCATCCAAGGAAGAGGTACAAATTTATTGTGACTCATGTTTCGATAGGATGCGTGGTTTTTGTTTTATTCGTGAAAATAACATTGACAGTAAAAAAAATCAAATTTTTGAAAAAACAATGCCTGAATTATATCATTACTTTTCATTTGAGATCAAATACAAATTTAGTAATTTGTATATGAAGAACATATAACACGAAGCACAAAGTGCGCGCTCAGTGTATTTACCAAATCGCACGCCGTAAGTGCGCTCAAACTTTTTTGTTTCTATCATACGGTTCAAATGATTTTCAAATCAAATATAGAGCGCGAAGCGCGAGTGTCTGGATGAGAATGTGTTCCTTAAGGTCGATAGAACCTTGAGTAAATAAAGTTCATTTTCAGTCTAAAATGAAAGCAAATTTAACAATCGCTTAATATGTAGAGGTTTTGATAATTTTATAATATTTGCAAACAAACTTTTTCTTTTCATCGAAGTCGAACACGAAGTTCAAAAATCTAGAGGTGAATACATAATCGAGCGCGAAGCGCGAGATCCAACAGTCGCGCGCCCTAGGCGCGCTCAAACTTGCGAGCGAAGCGAGCCGCGCGCGAAGCGCGCCATGAGAATGTGCCCGCGAAGCGGGCAGATTTTTTTTCTTTCATATCTGAAAAATCTTTCTGTGTTGAAAATTCGTACGTTTCATTCGAAAATTCATCTTTTTCGTTGAAAATTTCACTATTTTATTGAAAATTTTTTTTTTTTGTTTGTTGAAAATTATTTTTTTTTTCACTGAAAATTAAACTTTTTCATTTTTTGATGGAAATTGATCATTTTCAGTTGAAAATTCAAATATTTGTTTGAAAATTCAACTACTTGTTTGAAAATTCATGTATTTTGACTTAAAAATCTTTATTTGTTGAAAATTCGTCCATTTGTTTGGAAAACTCATCTTTTATGTGGAAAATTTGACTATTTTATTGAAAACAAATTTGTTTGCTGAAAATTAATTTTCTATACTGAAAATTCAACTTTTTCATTTTTGATTGAAAATAGATCCTTTTCAATTGAAAATTCAAAAAGTTGTGTGAAAATTCATGTATTTTGTTGTAAAATTCGTTTTTTTTTTTGTTGTTCAAAATTCACCTATTTTGTTGAAATTTATTTTTTGGGATAAAACTGGATTCAAATATATTGTTGGAAAATCCCCTTTTTAGTTCGAAAATTGATCTTCTTGGTTTGAGGTTGAACCATTTTGTTTAAAAATCATTGTTTTGTTGAAGGCTCATCATTTTAATTGAAAATTCATCTCTTTAGGTGAAAATTTAAATATTTTGTTCAAAATTCAACTTTTTTACAGAGAATAAGTCTTTTGGCTTGAAAGTTTAACAATTTGCATGAACTCATTTTTCTTAATTTCGTAAAAATCTTTATTTGTTGAAAATTCGCCCTTTCTATTTCTCATGCTGAATAACTCTGTACTTTTACCTCCCTTCATATTGACGAACGCCCATTTATAAAACAGGTTCTTGCATCCTTCAAAATCGTTTTGCATTTTCTTCTCTTCTTCTATTTTGATTTTATCTTTACTTTCCTTGACTAGTAGTTTGGACCTTAAGACCTTATGTGATGAAAATATAGATAAATAATATTTAGTACCAACTTTGAATCTTTCGAATTGTTTTTTATAACTTCTATCATTAGCCAAAGTTCTACATTGTTTTAGTTTACAACAACAAAATATTTTGTGTAGCTACAAACAAATTGCATTAACTTTGCTTCGTAGATTAGAAATTTTTATATACAGTGAACTGTCGCTTATTCCAAGGGCCGCGAAACGTTAACATTTGGATATTTCAAGGCTAGAGGGACTCCCACCTCTACCGCGAGTCGTAGAGTGATTTTGTCAAGCGACTTTCATTGGCTCCCGGCCTTGTATCGATGCGCGCGCTGTAAGCATGTGTGCGTCCTTGCATTTGCGCATCATGCATGCCAGTGTTTTTCAAGTGTTTTTTGTTTACGTACGAACCGGTCAAAAACATGGAGAACGATGTAAACGGTAATCGAATATTGTGAAAAATTAAACATTTCCTTGCAATAGTACAATTGGCGAACTAAAAATCATTATAATGGAATCAAAAAACGACTCGAATATTTCGCGGAATGTTGAGTATTGTAGCATGACGTCACGATCATGATAGGTGGAAATGTCAGGAAGGTTAGCAAAGTTGGTACATTTTGACATGGGAATGCATACGCATTCTTGGAGAAAATATTCTAAACGTAAAAGTAAGTTATAAATGTCTAAATAGTAAAAATTTTCCAGTGTAGAATGCATTTTCTGTTGCAATTCTGTTTCATTCTTTTATCGATTGAAGACCTTTCAGTTTCACGAAATATACAATCAACTATCCGAAATTTGAGGTTAGAGAGAGACACTGGAAGGTCGTCAATCGACGAAAGAATGGTTTAGAATATTTTCTCCAAAAGTTTGTATGCATTCCCATGACGTCATGCTAAAATACTCAATTCAAACCAACGAGGGCTTCCCGCTCTTCGGGCCTCTTTTTAATTGGTCAGCCACTGCCACAGACGAGCTCGTATAGGGACCAGCATGGGGGACTGGGAATAGGTAAGCCTTGGAATAGGTGCGCCTTGGAATAAGCAAGAGTTCACTGTAATAGTAAAGCCATAAGAGTGTAGTTATTTCTTAATCAATTCAATTCCACTTTCTACACAATATTTTGAGTAAATAATTTTTTTTTACAGAGGTCTACAGGCGTTCAGTTTTGAGAAAGCACGTTAAATTAGAGAACAGGATATCTATTACAAAAGCACCATACATTGTACGTATATTACTTTTAAAAGTTTACTCAACAAATTTAGCATCTGGCATGTTATTTTTTTCATTTTCAGAAAAAGGGTCGCCTTTGTGTTAATTTTCAACTTTCTAATAATTTTTTTTCCATTATTTTCAAAAATACCGCATTTTAAAAAAATGTGCCCGTTATTAGCGTTTCGTAGCCGCGGGAAGAAACCCTTATAGTTTTGATTGGGTGTTCATCTGTCCGTCCGTCGTACTTTTTTTCAATGAGAGGAAATGTGGAGAGGGGGCAGTAGGAGGAGTAGGGGTGGGAAAGTATGGGAGGGGAAGGTTTGGAAGACTTAATTAAATTTTGTAAGAAAAATAATTTCAGAAAATAGTTTGAAACATTGTTTTCTGTTAGAGCGTGGTGAACAAAAATGGCGAAATCTGGAAGGGGTTTTGCGCTGGCAAGAGGGCGGGTGGGGGGGGGATAAGTCTCTGGGTTTTTGAAAAAAATACGGTGACTGCTAAAAAGTGAGAATAAAACAGTGTAGCAAGGACCCACTCTGACAGCCGATGGCGCTGGTAGCTCGACCGTATTGGATCGTACTACGGAAGTGCACTGCCGGTAAAAGTCGCATCTGTCTTGGCGGGAATTTTAAATTTAAACAAAAAAAGCAATGTGTGATTTTCTTTTTTTATTGTTTATCGACAAGTCCGAATAATTGGCGAATGCAACAGTATCACTGCAATTTGAATAAAAAATAAATTTTTTCTTAGAATAATATACGTGGTCTCGGAAAAGGAAAAGTTGACAAATGATAAAAAGCTTTTATCACTTGTACACTTTTCCTTTTCCGAGATATTGTTGATACTGTTGCATTCCTTCATACTTCACGTCGTTGTTACACTATTTCACTTTCCCTTTTTAGCAGATACCGTATTTTCTTTAAAAAAACCAGAGACTTACCCCCCTCCCGCCACCGCGAAACCCCTTTTGGGGTCTAGAAAATTTTCAAAGTGCATTTTTAAAACCTCAAAACCGAATTATCGTAGGTTGTTGGTAAGTTTTGAGTGCTTCACAGATTTCGCCACTTTTGTGAAGCCCGCTGCAACAGCTTTAAGGATGTTTTTGGTTGAAACTTTTTTTTCAATTTGTTTAAAGATTCTATTGAGACTTAATTAACGTCTTGACAGCGCCAGAAACGGGCAGAGTCAAAAAACGTACTTCTTTACAATTTTAAACGAATTTAAAAGTGTTGCACATATCACTTTTCCTTCAATATTTGGGATCTTTTTTTGGAAGCAAAACTGAAGGGTTTGAGTGAATAAAACTTTAGCACTGAGCAATATACAAATACAATTTAAAAAAAAATACAAATACAATTTGAGACAAAGCTGAACATTTTTTGTTGCACACTACTTATATTTGTTTTCTGTAGGCTACACTGATATCCCAGGCTGGCACCGACCGTCAAAATAGATATTCCACGGCAGCTATAATCACCAATCGCTTCTTGATTAGCGTGCTAAATTGTCCACTAGTTGTGTAAGTACTAAAATATTTGTTGAAACATTATTTTTTAGACTTCCTAATTAAGTTTAGTTTGTGTAAAGAAAAACTTAATTATTCATAGAAACGGATCTAACGGTTACGTAACAGACGGTTATCTGGTCTACGTAGGACACGAAAATCTGCATGATAAGAATGCTGGTCCTGTATACGCAGTCGAAGAATTCATTCCACGCCCTTCTCTATATGATAATGGCAAAACCCATTATGACATAATACTGATTAAGGTAACCCAGATAATTATTATCAAATCATTTATTATATTATTTATCTATCCCAGCTCAAAATTCATGTACCGTAACCTCGGAGGAACCTGCACATATTGCTGGACACGATCCTGCACACGAACCTGTAAAGGTAATCTTGACGGTTCCTGTGGAGGAATTTGGCGAAGAAAACTGTACATGATCCTGCAATGGAACCTGCACCGACAAAGGAACCTTCGAATGATCGAGTATAGGTTTCTGTACAGGTTTCTTTGAGAAGTAAATTGAGAGGCGGGTTCCTGTACAAAAACACGTATGGGGTCCTTTACAGAAAGCCGTCACGAAAATTCATGTCGCTTACAGCTATAAAGTTGGCTTCCTTTTATGCCCTTGAAGTTCGAACTCACTATCGAGAGAGCCAAACCACTAGCAAACCCTCGCGGATTAATTCCTATGCAGGTTCATGTATAGGATCCTGAACAGGTTCCTGTAGATGACCCCGCATCTCAATTCACTCTGTGAAAGAACCTGTACAGGATCATTCAAAGGTTAGCTCGCGTACAGTTTCCTTCACCAAACTCATGCACAGGAACCGTCAACATCACCTGCACGCGTTCGTGTGCAGATTCTTGTACAGCAACATGTTCAGGATACTCCGAGGTTTCCTGTGCAGGAATTTTCAGCTTAGTAATTAATTCAACATGTCTAAAAGCAATTAAAACATTATCTTTGCTAAGAGGGAAATTACCAGAGTTCTCATGTCAAATTATGTAAACATAACATTTTTAGCTATATGTTCGACAACGAAAAATTATTTCGATTTTCCAGGTGGCCGGAAATATTAAATTTAAAGAGACTGTCAAGCCAATCGCCTTATTAAGTCCAAATTACTATAGAAAATATCAAACTTACCTAGATGATTATATATTAGTTGGTTACGGAGGACTAATGGTAAGTTTTTATAAACATACTGAACTAATTTCCACTTGTACCAGATTTCTACCTCACCGACATTTTTTCGTGTGGCGTAACTCACGTTCACATCGAATAAAACATTGAGTTTAAAATTTGGGAAACTAAATAAAAAGCACTAAGGAACGTTTCTCTGGTCCTGAATTCGTATTATTACAGTAAAAGCAAACACAAAATTTGTATGAAAAAAAAACTTTTTTTCTAATCATACAAATTTAGTCTCAAAGCTTCTAGTATCCCGTCTGTATCATACAGCATTTCACCCTTGCTATTTCTCATGCTGCCTAACTCTGTACTTTTACCTCCCTTCATATTGATGAACGCCCATTTATAAAACAGTTTCTTGCATCCTTCAAAATCGTTTTGCATTTTCTTCTCTTCTATTTTGATTTTATCTTTACTTTCCTTGACTAGTAGTTTTACTTTCCTCTGTTTGTGTCTGTAATAATTTTCAAGTCTATTTCTCTCCTCATCGCTAAGGCCTGTGATGTTCAACTTTCTGTCACACGCTTCTTTCTTTTCTTGTACGGCTGCTTGAACTTCATCATTCCACCACGCATCACCAGATATTCTTTCTACAACCGCAGTACCACACATTTCAGTCGCACTCCTAACAATGAGATCCCAGATTATAGTCGATGCGCCCTCTATATCTTTATAGTTTATTAGCGCCTTCCAAGTTGTCCTATCTACATTTTCGTTTATCCTATTTTGAAAATCTATTCGCACTTCCGATTTATTTAAATTCTCAATCTTGATTCGCGTTTGTTTCGTTTTTTTCGTTCTCTTTCTTCTCCACCCCTGACCTAAGTTTATTTTGTAGACTAGAAGGTAGTGATCAGTATTACATTCAGAACCCCTAATGACCCTTGTATCTTTTACTAGCTCTCTTAGTCTTTCATCGGCAACAACGAAGTCAATTATTCTGTGGGTATATCCTCTACACCAGATGTACATGTGGATCATTTTATGCCTAAATCAAGTATTTGTAATCAATAATCCCTTTTTTAAGCATAAGCTAACTAATATATTTCTCCGTTATAATTTGTTCTTGGATCCCCAAAATTACCACGCACCCTTACTTGAGCCTGAAGTTGGGCACCAACCCATCCATTCATATCTACTAGTAGAATGATTATTTCACCATGATTGCAAGTACTTATAGTATCATATAAAGTGTCCCAGAAGGCGGCTTTTACTTCACTCTCGTCACTACCAACTAGGCCGTAGCATTCTATGATAAATAATCTTCTGATTCCTACTTTCACTCTAACCCATAACAATCTAGGAGATACAAATCTATTATCCCTGAGATGCTGACTTGCTCTCTCATTCATAATCGAACCAACCCCCTGACTACCATGTGATTCACTATCTACGCCTGACCATAATATATGTTCGCCTTGCAACTCTCCATTTTCTATCTTTCTAATGTCGCATCCCTTTTTCTTTGTTTTACTAAATTATTTTTTTTTTAATTTCAGGATAAGGATGAAACCTTTACCTGTATGGGCTACTTGGAATCAAAGAAATTGAAAATTTCTCAACATAACTTGTCCGCACCAACTTTTTTACTTAATAGCGGTAACTATACTTGTGATGGTGATATGGGAACTCTCGCTATTGCAAACAACAAATTAATAGGACTTTTCTCGAAAGATACAAACACTGGTGTTAATGGTTTATTCGTAGGAATTCTTCATCAGTATGAATGGATAACATGTAGCGTTGGTCCAGAAGATTTATCAGAAGCAGAGAAATATACATATAGGCACCAAAGTAGCGAAAAAGATTTAAGCTATCGTGACGTTAATTGTAATAAATGGAAATACTTTTTTTAAGTTACTTTAATCCCTCTTGGCCATCTTTGATCCTTTGAGTCACATTTCAAAATCTCAAATTTGAAACCACTTATTTGTAATCACAGTAGAGCCTCGCAGAATCTCAATTCTCTTTTTTAAATTCAAAATCATATATTAGGTTGATTTCGTAAACTATTACACATCATGTGAAATATTTACATTTTATAACTTTATTTTCAATTACTACTGTAGCATTTTGATGCGTTCAATAGATTAATAATAAATCCAATACTGAAATAAAATTTCTTAAATTTTTTTCTTTTCTCTCAAATCCAATACCAAACCCAAATATATAAGGCCCACAACCAAAAGTCCCGCAAATATACCCTTTAATCATATAATTTAAAATTTTCCCATTTGAATCCCTTCAAATCTTGGAAATTTCATTAAAGTCCCCTGATATCCTTCAAAATTCATCAAAATACTTCGACATCGCATGAAATCCTTTAAAATCTTCTGAAATCCAGTGACTTATGTTTAACCCTCTGTTAGATGCAACCCTAAATCTTCCTAGTTTAGACGCAATGTGCCTGACAGGCCAACTGTATTCACTCGAGAAGCACAACAGAAATAATTGTTCTATAAAATTATCTTAAGGTTTTTGGGGTCGCTGATTACGATTCTGATGTTGAAATTGCAAAATTAAAAATGAAACTACGGGGGTCTTAAACATGAACATGTTAAAGTATGATTATTTTTAATTATTAATAATAAATAAAGAGAATTGTATTTTTTTAAATTTCAAATAAGCGCGCGAACGGCAGCCAATGAAGCGCCTTATGCAGCGCATGCGCAGTAGTGCAAGGTGCCCGCATTGGGGCAGAACTCGGCCCCGAACAGATCGTGCAGTGGTAAACTCCCTCATTCGGTGCTCCAAAAGCGGGCACCTTGCACTACTGCACATGCGATGCATAAAGCGCTTCATTGGCTGCCGTTCGCGCGCTTATTTCAAATATTAAAACATACAATTCTCTTTATTTATTATTAATAATTAAAAATAATCATACTTTAACATGTTCATGTACTGAGTGGATGTTTTTTGATACACTGCGTATTAGGTTGAAAAATAGAATGAGTATTTAGTAAATAAAAAATATCATTCAATTAATGTTATCTTTTTTTGTTTTAAAATTATTTTTTATCATTTATGCATTTAAAATTTTGTATATTAATTTAAATGGATATGCAAATTATATTACAGCTACATTTCGAAATGTTTAACATTTACTTATCAAGAAATTGTAATTCAAATTGTATAAAAGTTAAATATTAAATAGAAACTCAGTGGAATTTATTTTAAAACATTAAAAAAAATACATTAAATATAAGATAATTTGTTTTTTTTTCAATTACCAGCACTGATGTCACATTTATTTTTGATAATAAAGCATCGACGCGTTTTGGACTGGTTTTCAGTTCTTTTTCAAGATGCGAAAAATACAAAAATTTTCGACAATTTTAAGGTATGACTGAAAAATCAAGAAAAATAAAATTCCCGAAACCGTTCCCGATACGAAACAATTAAAAAAATAGTTTTTTAATAGATATTATTTAGTTATTCATTGAAAATACAAATTCAAATACTTTGATCAAATATCAATTTTTTTCAATGTTAATAGTTTTTTAATATTATTATTTGAATTAAAAATTTTCTTAAATACTATGCACATTTTCAAACAAAATTGTTCATCCGGAAAAACATTTTTTTTAAATTATTGTTATTTTAAATTGTAACAATATTTTTTTAAACTTTGAACATTGAAAAAATGTGTTTCCTTGTTAAAAATATTTGATTCTTTTACTTTTAATAAATAAATAATATTTATTTTGAAAAAAAAATTTTGAATTGTTTAAATTCGGGAATTTTTTAATTCATAAATTTCCTAGTTCGCATATTTTATAATTCGGCAATTTTCTGCCAGGAATTTTATTATTAGGGAATTTTCCAATTTGGGATTCTTATATTTCGGCAATTTTCTAATTTCGGGAAATTTATTATTCGGGAATGTTCGAATCCGGGATTTTTACTTGTCGGGATTTCTCAGTCGTCCCGATTTTAAAAAATCTGAAAAATAATCAATATTCTAATATTATCTAAATTATTATCCAACAGCCATACCACGCTGAAAAAACCAGTTCTCGTCAGATCACTGAAGTTAAGCAGCGTTGGGCGCGGTTAGCACTTGGATGGGTGACCATTCGAGAAAAACTGAGTGCTGTTGGCACATCGTGGGTGTGGTGAGCCCACACTTGTAGTTATTTACTACAAGTTATCAACCTAGAAACACTACCCGAATCGGGTAGTGTCACGCCTACCCCGAAAGGGAAATGGCTTAATGGTATACAAATAAATCAATTAATTGACCTTATTTAATTAGCTCGATTAATTTAATTAATTAATGAAATCAGATAATATTAGAACATTTATTATTTCTTCAGATTTTTAAAAAAATCTTCGAAATTTTTTTTTATAATATTATTTTTATATAATATTTTTTGAAAGTTTAAAAATAAATTCGACTGAGTTTCTATTTAATATTTAACTTTTATCAAATTTGAATTACCATTTCTCGATAAATGAATGTTAAATATTTCAAAACGTACCTGTAATGAAATTTGCATATACATTTTAATTATTATACAAAATTTTAAATGCATAAATTATTTAAAATAATTTAAAAATAAAAAAAGATAAAATTAAATAACATGGCCAAATATTATGGCCAACGGCCATACCACGCTGAAAAACCCAGTTCTCGTCAGATCACTGAAGTTAAGCAGCGTTGGACGCGGTTAGTACTTGGATGGGTGACCATTCAAGAATACTGACATGAGTGCTGTTGGCACATCGTGGGTGTGGTGAGCCCACACTTGTAGTTATTTATAACTACAAGAAAAACCTAGAAACACTACCCGAATCGGGTAGTGTCACGCCTACCCTGAAAGGGAAATGGTTTAATGGTATAGACATATTTTTTATTTACTGAATACTTATTTTATTTTATAAAATAATGCTCAGAATGTATTAAAACCCCTCCACGTACCACTTGAACATGTTAAAATATAATTATTTTTGATTATTAATAATAAACAAAGATATTTCAACCAAGAAGATTAAATTTCTATCAAAGAAGATAAATTATCGAAAAAAAAAAAAATAGAAGTTATATTTCCAGTTGAAAAAATTAGTTTTAAATAAGAAAAATCTCATTTTCAACCAAAAAGATCAATTTTCAACCAATAAGACGAATTTTTAACAAAGTACATCATTTTTCAACCAAATATTTGAATTTTTAAAGGAATTTCCCACCAAAAGGATGAATTAGTCACCAAGAAGATTAAATATTCTACCACAAAGTATGAGTTAAATTTTCAGTTAAAACAATAAATTATTATCTAGAAAACATAATTTTCAACAAAATAATTAAATTTTGAACAAAAAAAGGGGGTTTCTACTAAAATGATGAAACATCAAACAAATAAATGAGTTTTTAACAAAGTAGTTCAACTTCCAACTGAGTAGTTGAATTTTCTACCAAAAAAGATGAATTCTAAACGAAAAACGTGACATATTATATTTCAATCACAAAAAGGATTTTAATTTTATACAAAAATAGATGAATTCAATCAAAAAAGATTAATTTTCAACAAAATAGTTTAAATCTTCAACCAAAACAGATTAATTTTCAACCAAATATTTGCGATTTTCAACCATAATAATAAAATTAATTTCAACTTTAATTTATCGAAAATTCCCTAACTCTGCCAGGATTTCCCTGAATTTCCGGAATTACCTGACCTGTAGCAATTCTGTAATTTAAAAAAAGTATATGCAGGCCTCACAGTCCTATGGTAACAAATTCAGGATAAATTCGTAATACTTCAAAACAATTCAAGTTAAATTCCAAAGAATTCAAATGAATCGGAAAAATTTTATTAATTACAAAAATTCCATTGATTTCCGTAAATTTAGAATGAATTTAGAAGAATTTAAGGTAAAAGAGAAGAATTCGATGCAATTCATAAAAATTCACGGCGAGGTTAAAATAATTTAGGACCAATTAAATAACAACTTTTAAACATTCGAAAAAATGAATTGAATTAAATAGAATTGAAAGAATTTAGAAGAATTCAGGTAAATTAAAAACATTCAAAAGAATTCCAAAGAATTTAAACGAATTGAAGGTGAATTAAAAAAATTCAAATCTTTGAAACCCTACTAATTTCTAACCAAAGAAGTTTGACTGATGACTAGAAAATAAAAAGAGTTCGACGAACTTCATAAAAAAATCAAGCTTAATTCAAAAAACAATCAAGTGAATTAAAAACAATTCAAAAATATGAAAAAATTCATTGAATTTAATAAAATGCCTAAGAATTTGAGGTGCATTTTAAAAACTTCAAGATGAATAAAACAAAAACTTTTGAAAAACTGACTGAATTGAGTAAAATGGTGTGAATTTAGAAGAATTCAAAAGGATTTCTAAAAAATCAGTATAAATTAATAAGAATTCAGGTCGAATTCCAAATGAATTGCAAAACATTTTGAAAATCTCTTGAAATCTTTGAAACCCTACAAAATTCCTCAATTCTTGTGAATAAATTCTTCTAAATCCATTAAAATATCATAAAATCCAGCGAAGTTCTTCTTCCTAAAATTATTAAAACCCTCGGAAATCCCTTGAAATTGTTTAAATCTTTTTAAAATGCCTTTGAATCTTTTAAAACACCTAAAATATTTCAAATTCTATGAAATCCCTTCAAACTATTGAAATAAATAAAAAAAGTTCTGAGAATCTTTTAAAATTTCCCAAAATATTTCAAATCCTTTGATATCTTTTGAAATCCCTTGAAACTTTTTAAAGCTCTCGAAAATGCCTGCGGGAATCTTTTACAATACCGTCAAATATTTCCAATTCTTTGAAATGCATTAAATTACTGAAATCCATTAAAAATATATTTGTAATCTTTTAAAATGACCTAAAATATTGAAAATCCTTGAAAATCCTCAGGATCGATTCAATAAAAACTTGTGAAAATTAAAAAAAATCCATTGAATTAAGTAGAATTGAGTAAATTTAGAAGAATTCATAAAATTCAAGAAAATTTCAAAGAATTAAGGATAAATTAATAAGAATTCAGGGTGAATTCCAAATCTCTTCAAATCTTTAAAACCCTACGAAATACCTCACTTCTCGTGAATAAATTCTTTAAAATACAGTAAAATATAAAATCCCCTAAAATCATTGAAATCCTCGGAAATCTAATAAAATAACGTGAAATCTTTTAAAATATCTTAAAACCTTAGAAGTCCTGTAAAATCGTTCCATATCTTAAAATTTTTAGAAAATTCTTTATCCATATATATATATATACCATTAAACCATTTCCCTTTCAGGGTAGGCGTGACACTACCCGATTCGGGTAGTGTTTCTAGGTTTTTCTTGTAGTTATAAATAACTACAAGTGTGGGCTCACCACACCCACGATGTGCCAACAGCACTCATGTCAGTATTCTTGAATGGTCACCCATCCAAGTACTAACCGCGTCCAACGCTGCTTAACTTCAGTGATCTGACGAGAACTGGGTTTTTCAGCGTGGTATATAATATTTAAAATGCTTTGAAATCCCTTCAAATTAATGAAATTAATAAAAAATTTCCCAAAATATTTCAAATTAAAACAGGGTGGCGATTCGGCGGACGATTTCAAATTCCCGGTCATTTCCCGGTTTTCCCCGGTCAAGTTTTTCAATTTTCCCGGTCAACTCCAAGTAACATATTTATATTTGCCGCAAAATGCAAACATTTATTTTAATTCATGACGCTCGTTCTAAACATCTTTTAACACAACAGAGCAAAACGTTGCAAAATAAATGAATTTTGAAAAAAATACTTAAATTTTCCACTAAAAAATATCAATTTTTCACAAAAAATGGAATAGTTAAACTTTCAGTTGAAAAAATTAATTTTCAACAAAAAAACGGATTTTCAACAAAATAGTTCCATTTTCAACCAAAGTGATGAATTTTCAAATAAAATTATGAATCTTTATCTGGAATAGTTAAATTTGAAACCAAAAAGATAAATTTTCAACTAAAATGATGAATATTTAACTGGAACACTGGAATTTTCAACCAAAAAGACGAATTTTTAAAGAAGATTACATTTTAAATAAAAGGATTAATTTTCTATCCAAAAATACAATTTTTCAACCAAATACATTAATTTTTAAAGAAAGGTTTGAAGTTTTAATAAAAGAAGACAAATTTTCAACCAAATAGTTAACTTTTGAACTGAAAAAATAATAATTTTCAATAAAAAATGGAATAGTAACATTTTTAGCTTAAAAAATTATTTTTAAACCAAACATAAGAGTTTTCAACCAGAACAATGAATCTTTAACTGAAATAGTTAAATTTTCAAACCAACAAATTAATTAATTACCAAAACTTTAATAATTAAATTTCAAGTTAAAAAAATTAATGTTTAACCAAACAGATGAATTTTCAACAACGACTATGGAATTTTCGATTGGAATAAGTTACATTTTTAGTTTAAAAAATTACTTTCAACAAAAAAAACTAACTTTTAACAACAACAAAAACTAACTTTCAAAATAATAGTTACATTTTCAAACAAAGTGATGAATTTTCAAATAAAATTGTAAATATTTAACTGCAATAGTTGAATTTCAAACCAGAAAGATGAATTTCTAACTGAAATGATGAATCTTTAACTAGAATAATTGAATTTTTGACCAAAAAGATTATTTTTCAACCAAGAAGATTAATTGCTACCAAAAAAGACGAATTTTCAACTAACAAAGATAATTTTTCAACCAAAAATTGAATAATTAAATTTTTAGTCAAAAATGAATGTTCAACCAAAGACATGAATTTTGAACTAAAATTATGAAATATTCAACTGGAATAATAGTTACATTTTCAGTTTAATAAAAATAATAATTTTCAACCAAAAAACATCCAAAGAAAAAACAAATTTTCAATCAAACAGCTCATTTTTCAACCACAGAAATGAATTTTTAATTAAAACGATGGATCTTTAACTAAAAAAAAAATTAATTTTTAACAAAAGAGTTTAACTTTCTACCAAATAATTTTATTTCCAGCCTAAAAGATGAATTTTCAACTAAAATGATAAATATTTGACTGGAATACTTGAATTTTTGACTGAACAGAAGAATTTTTAAACAAGAAGATTAACTTTCAAAGAAAAATAAGATAATTTTCTACCAAAAAATTTTCAATTAAACAGACAAATTTTTATCCAAATTGTGGAATTCCGAGCTTGAAAATAATAATTTTCAACTCAAAATGGAACAGTTCAATTTTCATTTAAAGAAATTAATTTTCAACCAAACTGATGAATTGTCAACTAAAATTATGAATCTTCAACTAAAATGATGAATCTTCAACTGGAATAGTTGAATTTTATGCCGAATAGTTGAATTGTCAACCATAAAGATTAATTGTCTACAAAAAAAGATGAATTTACCACAAAGTACATACATTTTCAAACAAATAGTTTAATTTTTAAATGCAAAATATCAATTTTCAACCAAATAGTTGAATTTTCATCAAAAACAAAATAAATTGATTTTCAAGAAAGTAGTTACATTTTCAACCAGAGGTGAATTTTAAATGAAAATGATGAATCTTCAACCAAACAAATTAATTTTTAACAAAAGTTTAACTTTTAACCCAGTAGTTGAATTTTTAACTAAAAAACGATGAATTCGCAACGAACAATGTAAAAAAAATTCTATTATAATTCAGAAATATTTCTTCTTTGAAATACTACTTCTACTCTGAAAACTGCTTGAAGTACTTTTATTACCTAAAATTTAGAAGAGGGAACTTTCAAATTGTGACGAATTCTGACTTGGAAGAGGGATTTTTGAAAATTCCTTTCTTCTAGATCCGAATTATAATTCCTTTAAAAAATTCCCATTCCATGTAAAAAATTCACTGTTCCAAGTGAAATTATATTTCTTGAATTTTTCTATAATCAGAAGTAAATTCCCGGTTTTTAAATTAAATTCCCGGTTTTTTCCCGGTCAATAAAATTCCCGGTTTCCCGGTCAAGTCGCCACCCTGTAAAAGCTCTCGAAAATATCTTAAAAGTTTTAAAAATACACTAAAATCTTTAAATTCCCTTCAAATTATTGAAATCTATTAAAAATTTCTCGAAATCTTTAAAAATACCCTGAAATATAAAAACTTTTCGACCCGCCCTCGTAAAGACTCTTTGTAATATTCTTTTTCCAAATAAAGCTTAATATTTTCAAACATAAAAAATGAAAGGTTTTTCTATTCTACTCTAAAAATTAAACGAGACTTTCTGTTTTAGTCATTTATTACACAGGTTAAAAATCGTGGCTAATACAAATAAAAAATACGATTTTTTAAATGATCGTTTTCGTTGTTAAACAGTTTTTACTTACGACATATGTACAAAATAAATAAATCTCCCACTCTGAAACTTTAAATTGAACATGTCAATCTAGTCAATAAAATACGGAACCTTTATTAAAGTTAAACTATAAAAAGGTTTTGGTCAATTTTCAGAAAAAATTTGGTACTGTCTTTTTCTATTATTTATTACCAATTTTTCCTTCTCTTAATTCTCGTAGAAACTTACGACTAAAATAAAAATTAAAGCTTAAATTTCGGCCCTTAGGTTTCCACATAGTTTCAAATTAAATGCTATTAATTTTTGAATTTGATGTATCTTGATTTCAGAGTTAACTACTAAATCTCTAATCTAAAATTGTGAAATTTTTTCTTCTTTTATATCTAAAAATATTTATAGTACCTGTAAACCAAAATTAGATCAAGTCGACAAAAAAACTTCGACGAACGAATATTTGGTAAAAAAGATCACCATGTTACATGTGCTTGCTCACGTATTTTTTCCTAGTTTTCCCCTTTTTCCCCCTTACAAAGAAAAGTATAGAAATATCGAGAGTTATGATATATGTGCAATTGATATTCTAAAACGATAATCTCGTTTGATAAATGCATCTTCATTTGGGTGCTGTGATGTGAAAACTTGCAAAACTTCAGTGGGTATTTTTTGGTTTTGGTGCCGAGATCTTCTCCAATGATTGAGGACCAATTTAAACATAAAATAGCCGAACTTTACTCGTACATACTAACAGGTCATCATCGAAGAATTTTGTTTCAATCACAACGTTGCCACTGCAAAATAAAAAAATTAATTAATTTAAAATTTGTAATAAATATTAGGTCTACAAATTAATTCGGTGCCTTTACAGGGTATCTACTCAAATCCTTGAAAAACATTCCCTGACAATGTCTGTTTATTATAAATAATATTTTTTCAGTTTCTAGTTATTCAATCAATATGTTTAATTTAGAAAGCTTTGACAAATTATATTACAAGATATTCCGAAATATATTAGCACCATCGATTAATTAAATGATTGAATAATACTAAAAACATAATCATTTCTTGAATTTGTCTCTAAAATCCATACATTTGAATAATAATTTAAACCAATTTATTTTATTTTCTTATACTTGAAATTCAGTGCGTACATTAGATAAAATTTATGTGGGCACTTTATTAAAATCAATTTTAAACGCTTCAAATTCCTAACTTTTCAAATAAAAATATTGCATTTTCAAGAAGACAGATGAATTTTTGACCAAATAGTTGAATTTTCAACAATCAAAAAATTAATTTTATATCAGAAAAGACGATTAATCAACAAAATACATTAATTCTCAACCGAATAGTTGAATTTTCAACTAAAAAAAGATCAGTTTTCAACCAAAAATAAAATAGTTAAATTTTCAGTTAAAAAAATTAATTTGCCACAAAAAAAAATTTCATCCAAAGTGACAAATTTTCAACTAAAATGTTGAATCTTCAACTGGAATAGATAAATTTTAAACCAAAAAGATAACGTTTTAACCAAAGATTTAACTTTCAACCAGTTAGTTTTATTTTCAACCAAATAGATGAATTTTTTAATAAAAAAAATTAATTTCCAAATAAAAAGATTAATTATCTACCAAAAAGACGATTTTTCAAAAAAATACATAATATCAACGAAATAGCTGAATTTTCAACTAAAAAAAAAAACAAACAAATTTTCAACTAAATAGTTAAATTTTGAACTAAAAAAGATTAATTTTCATCCAAAAATGGAATAGTTACATTTTCAGATGAACAAAATTATTTTTCCGTTAAAAAAGGACATATCTTTTTCAATTGAAAATTCATTTATTTTGTTGAAAAGTCGTCTTTTTTGGTATAAATTAAACTTCTTGGTTGCAAATTTATCTTTTTGCTTGAAAATAAAACTAATTGGTTGAAAGTTGAACGCTTTTGTTAAAAATTAATCTTTTTTGTTTAAAATTTACTAATTCCAGTTCAAAATTTATCATTTCATTTGAAAATTCATTTTTTTTTAATTCAACTATTCCAGTTGAAAATTCATTTTTTTAGCTGTGAATATAACTATTTCGTTTTTGGTTGAAAACTGGTATTTTTTAGTTGAAAATTCAACTATTTCGTTGATAATTCACGTATTTTGTGGAAAAATCGTCTTTTTTTGTAAATAATTAATTTTTTTGTTTTAAAATTAATCTTCTTCTTTGAAAATTTTTCTTTTTGGTTGAAAATTAAAATATTCCAGTTGAAAAGTAATTTTTTTAACTGAAAATTTGCAACCTAGAAAGATGTATTTTCAAGCAGTTAGTTTTATTTTCAACCAAGAAGATTAATTTTCTAATAAGAAGATTAATTTTCAAATAAAAAGATTAAATATTTCAACTAAATAGTTAAATTTTGAACTAAAAAGATTAATTTTCATCCAAAACTGGAATAGTTACATTTTCAGATGAACAAAATTATTTTTTTCGATAAAAAAGAACATATCTTTTTCAATTGAAAATTCATGTATTTTGTTGAAAAGTCGTCTTTTTTGGTATAAATTAATCTTCTTGGTTGAAAATCCATCTTTTTGCTTAAAAATAAAACTAATTGGTTGAAAGTTAAACGCTTTTGTTAAAAATTAATCTTTTTTGTTTAAAATTTACTAATTCCAGTTCAAAATTTATCATTTGATTTGAAAATTCATTTTTTTTTTTTTTTGAAATTCAACTATTCCAGTTGAAAATTCATTTTTTTAGCTGTAAATATAACTATTTCATTTTTGGTTGAAAACTGGTATTTCTTAGTT
The DNA here is from genome assembly GCA_932195095.1 of Andricus curvator. Classification (NCBI taxonomy): domain Eukaryota; kingdom Metazoa; phylum Arthropoda; class Insecta; order Hymenoptera; family Cynipidae; genus Andricus; species Andricus curvator. The sequence continues at coordinate 226,906 of CAKNYM010049042.1, forward strand.
GAAAATTCAACTATTTCGTTGATAATTCACGTATTTGGTGAAAAATCGTATTTTTTTTTGTAAATAATTAATTTTTTTGTTTGAAAATTAATCTTCTTCTTTGAAAATTTTTCTTTTTGGTTGAAAATTAAAATATTCCAGTTGAAAAGTGATGTTTTTAACTGAAAATTTGCAACCTACAAATATGTATTTTCCATCAGTTAGTTTTATTTTCAACCAAGAAGATTAATTTATACCAAAAAAGACGAATTTTCAACAAAATACATGAATTTCAATTATAAAAGTTAATTTCTTAACCAAAAATGTAATAGTTAAATTTTTAGTTAAAAAAATTAATGTTCAACAAAAGAGATGAATCTTCAACTAAAATGATGAATCTTCAACAGGAATAGTTGAATTTTGAACCAAAAAGATGAATTTTCAACCAAAAAGATGAATTTTCAACTAAAATGATGAATCTTCAACTAAAATGATGAATCTTCAACCGGAATAGTTGAATTTCCAACTAAAATGATGAATCTTCAACTGGAATAGTTGAATTTTCAACATAAATGAAGAATCTTCAACTAAAATGATGAATCTTCAACTGGAATAGTTGAATTTTAAACTTAAATGGTGAATCTTCAACTAAAATGATGAATCTTCAACAGGAATAGTTGAATTTTGAACCAAAAAGATGAATTTTCAACCAAAATGATGAATTTTCAACTAAAATGATGAATCTTCAACTAAAATGATGAATCTTCAACCGGAATAGTTGAATTTCCAACTAAAATGATGAATCTTCAACTGGAGTAGCAGAATTTTCAACATAAATGGAGAATCTTCAACTACAATGATGAATCTTCAACTGGAATAATTGAATTTTAAACTTAAATGATGAATCTTCAACTAAAATGATGAATCTTCAACTGAAATAGTTGAATTTTAAACCAAAAAGATGAATTTTCAACTAAAATGATGAATCTTCAACTGAAATAGTTGAATTTTAAACATGGTTAATAACTTTAAAAACAAGGAAATGCTAATATATAAAACAATAAACAAACATAAATAATAATTCGTACTCACTTTAAAATATTAGCAGGCATCATTTGACTCTCCGGCGCAGCCAAAATCAAACTTTGCCACGTGTTTGTACTGTTGGGAATGACGAATCCAAATTCAAAAAACCATTCTTCTAAACATCTGCCCTTGAAAAGAAGTTTCTGTTCCAGTCGAAACCTCTCCATCGGTTCGGCGGAACTGAAATTAATTTCCCTCGAAACTGCTCGGCATCGTAGGATTTTCTTTGGTACGCGGGCCTCATGTTCCAATCCGGGCACAGATCTGCCATTCAAAATTCATTTACTAATTATACAAAGTAAAATAACAATCAAAATACAATGGGAAATAACCAACTCTTCTCTTATTATTATAATTACAGTGAAACCTCATCTATTTCAAGTCGCACCTATTTCAAGTCTTGTCTATTTCAAGTCCCACGTACACGGCTATTTCAAATTGCGCAGTTTTATTATTTATTTAAAGGAATAAGCTATTTTTTAGATTCAATTTAATTAATTTTTTAAAAGTGAAAATTTGTTTAAAATAATTATCTGTATTATTAATGATAGTAATTATTGATTTCAAGTAGATCCGCGCTTTTCGGCACATGCGCAGTTGAAAAAGTTGCTTATAGCGCGCGCATCGATACAAGGCCGGGGCAGCCAATGAACGTCGCTTGACAAAAATAACCTGAAGGTCGCGGTAAAGGTGGGGGCGCATCTGGCCTTCAAATTATCGAACGTGTACGTTTCAAGGCCGTTGAAATAGGCGAGATATCACTGTAATTCTAATTTAGATTACAATTTTGTAATGGTAAAGAAATGGTATGTTTGGTTAAGTTAATAAAGTAACTTTGTTTATTTTTTCTATTTTATTAATTAATGTAATGACATTTTTTTTATTTCTATAAAATAAGTTTCATAAAGTAAGTTTTTTTCTTAAATAATAAATGTTAGGGCTGCATCCAAATGCTAAAATTAATCGAATAGTTTAAGCTAAGGGCAAAAATTGTGGGTCGAAATCCGAAAAACGTAACAAAAAAAATTGACATCGGTTAAAAGCTTCTTTTCTCTTTATTGATTTGAAGATTTAAAAAAACCTATCTCTTCAAAAATTATGATAAATTTTTTTGTTTGGGTTGAAAATTATTATTTTTTACATTCGCATCCCAATGAGAAGGAATTGGTTTTATGTAAAATTTGACTTAGTCGGTTTTCATCAAATCGCCACGTTTTGAGACCCCCTGAGTCAGAAAAAACGATTTTTACGAAGGTGTCTGTATGTCTGTCTGTATCCTGTAGGCACGATAACTTTCGAAAGACTAATCACATTGGATTGAGCTTTGGCACACGTTTTTAAGGCATAAAAAGAAAGGACGACTTCGTTAGCCAACTATTTTGGATAAAAATTCAGAAAGTTAGAGCATTTTCAAAATTTTTGAGACCATTTATTTTTAAGATTTAAAAATTCTATGTACGGCTATTCGTAGTACTCGGAAATTCGAAAAATTTATCCTAACAACTTTTTTTGATAAAAATAAAATTATCAGAGTTATAGCATTTTCAAAATCTATAAAAAAAAGTTTGAATTTTCAACTGAAGAACATTAATTAATTTTCTAAATAGAAAGATTAATTTTCAATAAAATATATGAATTTTCCACCAAATAGTTGAATTTTCAACTGCAGAAGATAAATGTTCAACCAAACATGGAATAGTTAAATTTTCAGTTTAAAAAATAGTTTAAAAGTGAAACAAGGATGCGTTATGTCCTCGTGGCTATTTATCATATTCATGGATAAGTGTCTAAGAACTGCACTCTTCGACGAAGAAGGTGTAGATCTCCAAACAGTTAAGGTACGTGGGTTAGCTTTCGCAGATGACAAGATTGTTATGGCAGAATCAGTCGAGGACTTGCAAAGAATGTTGAATAAACTTCATACAAGCATGAAGGACATGGGACTCAAAATTAACGTAAATAAAACAAAAATCATGGTGTTTGAGGGAAAGAGTGAGAAAACAATGTGCAACATTGTCCTAAATGATGAGAGATTAGAACAAGTTGACAAGTACGTATATC
>CAKNYM010049043.1:0-30353 GCA_932195095.1 Andricus curvator
ACAATTTCATTCTCCTTCCAAAATCATCCGCGAATAACTTCTTTCCCGAACCCCCACACCTGCCTCATCACCACATTTGCCCTCCTCACTCTCTCTTTTATGTGACCATCCACCCTGCCATTCCTCCGAAACAAGAAGCCCAGGTACACAAACTCTTTCACCGCCTGCACCGCCTTTCCCTCCCACTTCCACTCCCCTTCCTTATCCCTTCCACCTCCTTTTCTGAAAACCATAACCTTGGACTTTTCCGCATTCAGTTCTAACCTGTTCTTATCCAGGTATCTTCTCAACCTCTTCATCATTTCCTTTAAGGCCTCCTCGCTTTTTGCCAACAACACTATGTCATCTGCATACGCTAGCGACCAAATTCTAACCCCTCCTATCCTGACTCCTCCTACCACTCCGGCCTCCAGCTTACTTTCCATATCCGCAATTAAAATCGCAAAAAGCGTCGGGCTAAGCGGACAACCTTGTCTTAACCCCCTATCCATCCAGAATCCCTCCGAAATCCCCTGTCCTCCTCTTACCTTATCTTTGGTTTCTTCATATATCTCCCTTACCCTCTCGATCAGGCCTCTCTCCACTCCCCTCTCCTGCATCGCCTCCCACAACCTCCCCCTATCCACCGACGGAAACGCGCCTTTTAGATCCACAAAAAACGCGTACACTCTCGATCCCTTCTTCGCTAATTCTCTATCCACCACGTGCTGCAGAACGTAGATATTGTCGATAGTACTCCTACCTGCCCTAAAGCCCGCCTGCGTCTCTGGCAATATTCCTTTCCCCTCGACATCCTTCCGCAGCCTCTCCGCTACTACCATCGCGTATACTTTATACGCCGTATTCATTAGCGTAATCCCCCTATAATTTTCCTGCCTATCCCTCTCTCCTTTCTTATACAGAGGCACTATTAATCCTTCTCTCCACCCTCGTGGGAATCCCTCCCCCCTCCATACTTTCTTCACTACCTCCTTCAGCCTCTCCCTAACCTCCTGTGTACTAAACAGCCATGCTTCGTTCTCTAGCCCATTCAGCCCTGCTGATTTTGACCTTTTTAACTTCCTTATCTGTTTCTCTATCTCCTCGTCATTCAACTCCTCCATCTCTGCCTCCCCCGTTCTTCTACTCCCATCATCTCTCTTCCTTGAATCTGAGCCCTGAAGTGATTCTTTAAAAAACTCCCTCCACTCCTCACTCCCTATCTTGTCGCTTATCCCTACTCTACGCTTCCTAAACCTATTTATTATCTTCCAGACGTCCCCTTCTGTCTTAACATTTCCTAACTCCTCCTCCATCTCTTTCTCCTTTTCCTGTTCTTTCTTCTTACACATCAATCTAAACCCCTTCCTCATTTCTACGTACTCCTCCCTTTTCGCAGTACCCTCTTTCCACTTCTTATACTTCCTCTTCACCTTTCTTTTAATCTTTTTACATTCCCTATCCCACCACGGCTTCACCATTCCTTTCTTCTTCTTTTTGAATACCTTCTTTTGCACGCACCCTTTCACTTTCTCTTTTAAATCCTCCCATATCTCTTCCACCGTCTCCCCTTCGAAGCGTACCTTCCCTAACTGCTCCTTATATTTCTCTATCGCCTCCCTCGTCCAGCTAACCCTCTCCCCCGTCGACACTTCTTCCCCACCTTGCCTTCCGCCGTTCTCACCCCTTATCCACAACCCTAATGGCTGATGGTCTGATTCTACCCTCCCTTCTACTGCGAATCTCTCCATCTCCTCCCACCCTTGCATATTCATAACTACATAATCTATTACCGATACCCCCACCTTACCTACGTATGTGTATTCTCCCTCTTCGTCCCCAGTTGCCATACCATTTGCCACCGCCCAGCCTCTATCCTCCATCCAGTCCCTTAGAATCTCCCCCTCCTTATTTATTAACCTATCCTTTGAGTTCCTTTCGAAGCTCTCCCCTTCCCTGTAAAGGCCCCCTTCCCTCCCCATCCTCGCGTTAAAGTCCCCACCCAGTACAACCATACCCTCTTCTCTTTCACCTAACAGGTCTTCCACCCTTTCTTTAATTCTTTCCATCCCATCCTTATTGTACACTGTCACAAACTTACACATTACCCCTCCTATCTTTACTTTCCTCATTTGCACTCCCTCCCCCTCTACCTCTCCGTGAGCTTCTTCCTCTAATCCATCTCTAATCCCCGTTATAATTCCCCCACTAGCCCTTCCTTTCTTCTTCACTCTGACCGCCTCCTGGAGTCTCCACCTATACCCCCTTGGCAGCTTTGGCTCTATTCTATCTAATTCCTTTCTTTCCACCCACGTCTCTACCAGTCCTACCACATCAAATTCCTGGATATACCTCCAGAACTCCTCATCCTTCTTCTTTACCCCTGCTACGTTCCAGTAAAGCACCTTCACAACTCCTCTACCCTGCATTACCTGCATTAGAAATTCAAATTTCTTCCCAATAGTTCCAAATCGGTGGCGCTGTCGTAGCTACCCAACAGGCGTATACTAGGATGGAGGAACACAAAAGTGATGTTCGTTTGGGAAGTTGTTATAAGAGCCTTCTTGCGAGACATACGAGAGGGTTTGTTGATGTTGACCATGAGTTCGACTGGGATAATGTTGAAATTTTACATAGTGAAAGTAATGAGAGAAAGAGAGAATTCATGGAAATGCTTTATATTAAAAAAACAAATTAAGTTGTCTATTAATTTGAAAACTGATTTGGATAAATTAAACAAAAGTTTTCTAGTATGATCAATTACATTTAGCAATAGGTTTTCATGAATCTTGACTTTCCCTTATTTCCTGTTTGTTTATAACGGATTTGCCTTTCGACCCACACATGAATCTCAGGTATCGAGGAGATAGCGTTGTTGTTTCATCGCTGTTCCCACCTGCTCTAATTTTTCTTACCTTGATAATGGTGCTGTATGAGCACCGAAACGGTGGTAAATATTATAAATGCTTTCATATTCTGAATTGATAATAATAAAAATAAAAAATAAATAAAAAAGAGAAGGAAGTGGATTTGGTTGGTTGCCTTCTCATTTTTCTTTCCTCTTTCTTATTTTTGTCCAAAGAAACAAATTTTTTTGTTTTTAGAAATTGCAATAGGAGCATTTTTTAGTGGTTCAGATTTGATCGTTGGATTCTTGTTTTCAGGAATTCTATACATTAACTTGAGTATTGGACGTTAAATGGGATTTTGGATTTGATTTTAATCTAATTTAAAGTTCTAAACTTTCTATTTCAATATTGGTATGATGTTTTTCTAAAAAATAGGGTACAATTCGTTGCCCCCCCCCCCCCCAACTATTGGCCATTTGTTTTAGATATACGTAATTCAGGAATATTCACAAATTTAAACTATTAGTAAAAAGTGCAAGATTATTCTCAACACACTCTACGCTATTTATTATAAATTTTAATTGTCAATATTTCTTAATACATATGATCATTTTGAAGTGGCCAATCATTGCCAAACGTGGCCAATCACTATATCCATTGAAGGACACTGAAAAAAGAATGTCACATTTTTGTGCATAATAGAACTGACAAAAATTTAGGATTTAATCATGTGAAATTTTATTATTACATTTTCAGTTAAAATAATTAATTTTCAAACAAGAAAATGGGAATTTTCAAGAAAAATAGTTGAATTTTCTACCAAACTGATGCATCTTTCATAAAAAAAAAGTTGATCCTCAACAAAAAGTGTAATAGTTGATATTTCCACCAAAAAATATTGTAATTTCCAATTAAAAAAACTGTTAAGTTCAATGCAAAAATACGAATTTTCAACAAAAGAGTTGAATTTTCTACCAAAAAAGAAGTTTTAATCAATAAAGAAAAAAATCTTTTCCAAAATGTTGAGTTTTTGTCATGAAGACAAATTATTCGAAAAAAAAATTTTGATTTGCAACCCGAAAATATGCATTTTCTACCAAAATAATTGATTTTTTAACTGAAAAAGTTCAATTTTCTAGCAAAAATAAAAGATCTACATTTTTAGTAAAAAAATTCATTTTTAACAAAGAAAAAACTAATTAACAACAAAATTTGTTCAATTTTTAACGAAAGAAATTAAATTTCAACTAGAATGATGCAGCTTAAATATATTTTTTTTTTCAACCAAATAGTTGAATTTTCAACGCACGCACTAAAAAAAGTCAATTTTCAAACAAATACACGAATTTTCAACTAAAAAAGATATATTTTCAACAAAAAATAGAATAATTTAATTTTTAGTTAAATAAATAAGTTTTCAAGCAAATAAAATAAAGTTTTAACGAAATATTTAACTTTTGAATCAATGAAATTAATTTTCTGCCAAAAAGATTAAATGTCTATCAAAAAAAATTTCGAAAAAAAATTCAGTTAAATTAATAGTTTAAAAAATTAATTTTGAATGAAAAAAAAATTGTTCAGCCAAAGAAATGAAATTTTAACCAAAAAGATTAATTTTCTACCAAAAAAGAATAATTTTTTAATTTTCAACCAAAAAGGTGAATTAGTCACTAAGAAGATTAGTATTCTACCACAAAGGAAAAGTTTCAAAAAATACAAAAATGTTTAAACATGGAATAGTTAAATTTCCAGTTTACAACATAATTTAAAAAAAATGTTAACATAATAGTTCAATTTTGATTTAAAAAAAAAATAGATTTTTTAACTAAAATGACGAATCATCAACCAAAAAAATTAATTTTTAACAAAGTAGTTTCACTTTCAACAAATTAGTTGAATTCTGAACCAAAAAATGTTTTTCAGTCGCTATTCGCGATAAGCGAAAATCTTTATATATATATATATATATATATATATATATATAAGTTCAATAGTTTAATTTTTAACCAAATAGTTTAATTTTATAACAAAGTAGTTGAATTTTCAACCGAAAATATAAATTTTCAGCAAAAAATTAAATTCTTACCATATTGTTGAATTTTCAAACAAAAAAGATTTAACTTTACCCAAAGAGAGTTAAATTTTCAACAAAAGTATTGAATATTCATCGTACAAAGGAAACATGTTGAACTAAAAATAGAATAACTACATTTTCAGATAAAATAATTAATTTGTAAGCAAAAAAAAAACGAATTTACAACAAAATAGTTGAATTTTTAAATCAATAGTTCAATTTTTAACCAAGTAATTTAATTTTCTAATAAAGTAGTTCAATTTTCAACCAAAAATATGAATTTTCAGCAAAAAATTTAATTTTTACCATATTGTTGAATTTTTAAACAAACAAGATCTAAATGTACCCAAAAACAGTTACATTTTCAACAAAAGCATTGAATGTTCATCGTAAAAAGGAAAAAATGTTCTACTAAAAATGGAATAGGTACATTTTCCGATAAAATAATTCATTTACAAACGAACAAATAAACGAATTTGCAACAATATAGTTAAATTTTCAAATAAATAGTTTATTTTTAACTGAGTAGTTTAATTTTCTAACAAAGTAGTTGAATTTTCAACCAAAAATGTGAATTTTCAGCAAAAAAGTTAATTTTCAACAAAATACTTTAATTTTCTACCAAATTGTTGAATTTTCAAGCCAAAAAGACACATTTTTTACAAAACAGTTGAATTCTCAACACGAAAATATAAATTTTCAACAAAATGTTGAAAACTCAACCTTTTTTTTATATTTATCTTTTTGGCTTGAAAATTTAAGGACTTTGGTACAAAACTAAACTAGTTGGTTAAAAATTATTTTATTTTATTATTATTATCTTTTTTTTTAGGAATTAAATTTGATTATTAAATTTTTGATTAGATTTTTTATTATTAAATCTATCAATTGTCGATCACTGGGGTCTTGACGATGTGCTTATTTAAAAATCTGTCAGACAAACTGGATTCTTTGAAAGGAATGGTTTTATTTATAATTGGCTTCGCAAAATTAGATAACGTCGAAGTTGACCTGTTCAAACGAGAGATCACTAATTCGCTTGTGTCGCTGGAAAAGGTTTTAGCTAGAAAATGAGGGGAAACCCTGTTATCTCGGAAAGCTTCAAAATCCCATATAAATTGTATGGAGACACCAGTGCCATTTGGATTTGTGAACAGCTTTTTCTCGTCTATGCGAATAAAACCATTTGCGACGGAACAAACGAATTAGTTAGTTGTTTGGACATCAGAGTGCTTCGAAATGTCAGAAATTGAATTATTCAAACCCATCCGAACCCCGGCAAGTGGACTGAAAATATTAGAACAATTATGAAAATATCCTCAGGCCCACTATTGGCACTTTATGATACTTGTTTTTAACGATACAACTATTTTTGATACTGTTAATTTTTCAACCAAGAAAAATTCTCTAAAAAACTGAATCAAAAAATTAATTACTTTAAATAATGTTCTTTCTGAAAAAAGATCTTCTGCTCCGCTGGGAAACGAACCACAGAACTACTGATTTTCGGTCAGGAGCTTTCCCATTAAGCTACTAGAGGGATCGAGAGAAGAAACTTTTTTCAGAAATACACGCATTATTTTGCTAGATGGCGTGTATTTCTGAAAAAAAGTTTCTTCTCTCGATCTTTCTAGTAGCTTAATGGGAAAGCACCTGGCCGGAAATCAGTAGTTCTGTGGTTCTTTTCCCAGTGGAGCGAAAGGAGATCTTTTTGATTTTTACCATCTAGCAAAATAATGCGTGTATTTCTGAAAAAAGTTTCTTCTCTCGATCTCTCTAGTAGCTTAATGGGAAAGCACCTGACCGAAAACCAGTAGTTCTGTGGTTCGTTTCCCAGCGGACCGGAAGGAGATCTTTTTTTCAGAAAAACATTATTTAAAATAATTAATTTTTTTATTCATTTTTTTATATGAAAATTTAACTATTCCATTTTTTTGAAATGTATTCTTTGTAAGTCGAGAATTCACCTTTTTTTGTAGAAAAATCGTGTATTTTGTTGAAAATTCGTCTTTTTGGGTAGAAAATTATTTTTTGTTTGTTTTGAAAATTGAATTTCCAAAAAAAAAGATATGATTTTTCAACTGAAATGATGAATCTTCAACCAAAAAAATGAATTTTTCAAAAAATTGTTAAATATGCTACAAAAGAGACCAATTTGCTACAAAACAGTTGAATTTTTAATCCCAAAATATTAATTTTCAACCAAAAAAGTTAATTTTCAACCAAATGGTAGAATTTTCAAACAAAATTTCAAACAAAAATATAATACTTAAATTTTCATATGAACAAATGAATTTTCAAACAAAAAATAGGTGTTTAACAAAATAGTTAAATTTTTAACCAACAAGATAAATTTTCAACCAGGATGATTAGTTTATATCAATTTGCAACCAAAGAGACAAATTTTTACAAAACAGTTGAATTTTTAACCCGAAAATATAAATTTGTAACGAAAAAGGTCATTTTCAACCAAATGGTAGAATTTTCAAACAAAAATATAATAGTTCAATTTTCAGATAAAAAACTGAATTTTCAAAACGAAAAATAGGTGCTTAAAAAAATAGTTAAATTTTCAACCAATTAAATAAATTTTCAGCGAAGAAGATTAATTTCCTAAAAAAACAAAACAAAACGAATTTTCAACAAAATCGCTAAATTTTCAACTAATAATATGAATTTTTAACTAAAATGATAAATCTTTAACCAAAAAAATTAAGTTTTCATAAAATTGTTAAATTTTCAACGAAATAGATGAATTTCCTACCAAGAAAATTAATTTTCTACAAAAAAAAATGAATTTTCAACAAAATCATTAAATTTTCAACTAAAGAGATGAATTTTTAACTAAAATGATGAATCTTCAACCAAAAAAAGAATTTTTCAGAAAAATTTTTATTTTTCAATCAAGGAGACGCAATTTTCTACCAAAAAGATGAATTTTCTTTCAAAAAAAAAAAAAACAAATTTTTCACGAAAGATGAATTAAAGTAAAATTATGAATCTTCAACAACAAAATGAATTTTTAAGACAATTTGTTAATTTTCAACCAAAGAGATGAATCCTAAACCAAAACAGATTAATTATTAAACCAAAAAGAGGTTTTTCTATCAATAGAGTTGGGCTTTCAACCAACAACGAATTTTCAAACCAAAACGACGAATTTTCTACCAAACAGTTGAGTTTTCAACCCGAAAACATTAATTTTCAATAAAAAAGTTAATTTTCAGAAGAAATGTTGCATTCTAAAGAGAAAAAACTAATTTTATTTTAAAAAGTTCAATTTTTAACTTAAAATTCGAATTTTCTACCAAAGTAATTGAATTTTCAACCCAAAAAGACGAATTTTTAACAAAATAAATTAATTTTTCCATAAAAAGGATCAATATTCAAGCAAAAATCGAGTAGTTACGTTTTCAGTCAAAGCAATTAATTTTCTATAAAAAAAGACGAATGTTCAAAAAAATAGATGAATTTGCAACAAAACAAGTGAATTTCAAACCCGAAAGATTAAATTTTTACCAAAAAAAGACGATTTAAAAAAAAATTCATAAATTTATAACATAATTGTTAAATTTTCAACCGAAGAAATAAATTTTCAAACAAAAAGACAAATTTTCAACTAAGAAGGTAAAATTTTAACCACGAAGATTAATTTCCTATCAAATAAGTCAATTTTTCAATCATATAGATGAATTTTCAACCAAATAGTTCATTTATTTTTCAACCAAAAATTAATTACTTAACAGAAAGGCAAAGCTTCAACCAACAAGAAAATTAAAAAAATCTTCTACCAGAAAGAAAATTAAAATCATTTCTGACCAGAAAGAAAATTTTTAAAAATTTCATTCAATAAGATTTAATTTCTACCGTATAATTTACGAGATAAATTTTCAATAAAAATTTAAAAATTCAAAAAAGTCAATAAAACCTAAAAAATTTTAAATCATGATAATTAATTAATTTTTAACAAAAAATGAACGAATTTTCAGCAAAACAGTTCAATTGTCAATAAAAAAAAAAATGAATTTTCGACTAAAATTATGAATCTTCAACAAAAAAATGTATGTTTAGCCAAACAATTGAATTTTTAGCCTAAAAGATCAATTTTTAAACGAGAAGATTAATTTTATACCAAAAAAGATGAATTCTTAATGAAAAATTCAAGGGTTGAATTTCTGCTAAAAAAGATAAATTTTCAATTAAGAAATTAAATAGTTATATTTTTGGTTTAAAAAATGAATTTTCAACAAAAAAATAATGTTTAACAATAAAAAAACGAATTTTCAACAAAATAATAAAATTTTCGACCAAAGAAATGAATTTTCAATCAGAAAGATAAATTTTTAACCAAAAATATTAATTTTCTACTTTAAAGGCGAATTTTCAACAAAATACATAAATTTTCAACCAAATAGTTAAATTTTCAACTAAGGAAGATGAATTAAAAAAAAATTAGGTAGTTTTCAGTTAAAAAAATTAATTTTCAGCCAAAAACTAGGCCTTTACAAAAATGTAACTGCAACGCAACACCGCTTCGACACGGTTCGCTGATGAATCTCTCTAGCAATCGCCCCAGGTGAAGAGCTTCAAAAAGTCATCATATGTCATAGATTACACAAAATATGCTACAAAATAATATAAAAGAATTACTATTTTGATTTGATCAAAACCCCAACAATTTGTAAACCTACTCTAATATTTAAAATTTCAAAAATGTTCACTTTAAAAATAAAATTGCAATTTCTCCTCCTCCTTACAATGCAATATCAAGAAGGCGATTCTCCCTTGATAGTTACAGTCGATGAGAAAAAGATGACATGCTGGAAGTAGACGAAAGTGGTAAAAGGCGAAAACGAGCAAGGATCCGTCGCTCCTGCAATCGTTAATTTTCTTATCTTCACCCAATGTCTCTTTTTGACGACCTGGACGTCGAAAGTCACGGTATGATTGGTGCTTGTCTTTACGACCCTGGCGACGGAAAACGCTCGGTTTCCGTGCGGAAAAAGATTGTAATCGAAAACTCCAGGGTTGTTTAACTTTTTAATTATTCTTTGGGGCCGTTCAAAACCTACGTCACGCTATTTTTCACACTTTTTTTCACCCCGTCCTTTCTTTGTCACAGGGTATTAAGATTTCAAGTTGAAATAAGTAGATAGGCAGGGAGCCTTCTAGGCGCAAATTCCTACCTTACCGACTTCTAGAACATTCTAGAAGCTTAGCACGGACACGAACCACTTCAGCTGCAGAATGTTCTCGAAGTCGGTAAGGTAGGAATTTACGCCTCAAAGGGCCTTAAAGCTAAAAAGTCGAATGTTTTAGAAAACTGTTGACTTTTACATAAACGAATTTTCAACCAAATGGTCGAATTTTTAAACAAAAAAGCATTAACGTCAATCACTAACAGTTGTATTTTTATCCAAATAGTTGAATTTTCAACTAAGAATAAGAATTAATTAATTATAATGTATATAAAATAATAATAACATAATAATAACATAATAATTAATTAAGAAATAATACATTAATTAATAATTAATGAATTAATTATTATAACTAAGAATTCAACTAAGATTTCAACTAAGAACTTTTCTATCAAAAAGATGAATTTTCAAACAAATATTTGAATTTTCAACAAATATATAAATTAATTTTAGTCCAAACAGTTGCATTTACAACCAAATAGTTGAATTTTCAACAAAATAATGGAATTTGCAACTACAATGATGAATCTTCAACAATGAAAAGAATTAATTTTTAACAAAGAAGTTCAACTTTCAACCAACTAATTAAATTTTCAACCAAAAAAGATTTTAATTTAGAAACATAATTCAACCGAAAAAGACGAATTTTCAACAAAACTTATTAAATTTATTTACATGTAATTATTTTATTTGGAAATGAAGTTCAATAAAATACCATTACATTAATTTTTAGTTCAATAATTTTGATTTGTACACGGCTTCGCATGGATACCCTCTCACGATGCAGAATAAATAATTGTGCAACTCTAAACATTTTCATGCAACTTCGGAAAAAAACCTATAAAATGTCGGCGCGTACAAATTTTCATAGAAATACACAGTAAATGATATCGACTCGAGAGGAGTCTAGATGTCAAGCCATTTCGAGCGTGCATAGCACTCGGATGGATGACCATCTGCGACGTATACGACCGAGTTGTGTATTCGCTGCGTTTTAACCTCGGTTTCAATTAATGTCGAGCAGGAGGTTTGACGGCAGGGTTTCTTCGATAAATTTCCAAACTCTTAATTTGTTCATGAAAATATTTCAAATAATTAATAAATCTTGGAAATTTGAAGAGCATAATAGAAAGAAGTCATCGGAACGATATTCTTCGTTAATTCTGTAAAAAATTCACCCTATTCGTTGAAAAATAGCCAAATTCTTATTTTTTCATCAAATTTGTTTAAATAATTAATAATTCTTGTAAATTTACAAAACAACATAGAAAAGAGCATCGGAAAGACAAGCTTAGTTGACTCCGGAAACAAATCTTGTCTATTCCTCGACAAATGCCCAAACTCTGAATATGCTTATGAACATTGTTTAAATAATTAATAATTATTGTAAATGTGCAAAGTATCGTAGAAAATAGTTATTGAAAATAAATTCTTTGTTCATTCTGGAAACAAATTGGGCCTATTCTTTCAGAAATAGCCAAACTCTTAATTTTTTAATGCAAATTGTTTAAATAATTAATAAATCTTGTAAATTTGCAAAACAATACAGAAAAAAGGCATCTGAAATATATTCTTATTTAATTCTGTTAAAATTGAGCCTGCTCCTTGAAAAACAGCCGAACTCCGAATATGTTTATACAAATTGTTTCAATAAATAGTAATTATTGTAAATTTGCAAAGTACCGTAGAAAAGAGTTATTGGAAATACATTCTTGGTGATCCCGTAAACAAACTGAAACCATTCATTGAAAAATGGCTGAACTCTTAATTTGTTGAAATAATTAATAATTATTGTAAATTTGCAAAGCATCATAGAAAAAGTCATCGGAAAGATATTCTTGGTTAATTCCGCAAAATAATTGAGCCTATTCGTTGAAAAATAGCCAAATTCTGAATTTTGTATGAAAATTGTTTAAATTGTTAAAAATTATTGTAAATTTACAAAGCAACATAGAAAAGCGTCATCGGAAAGATATTCTTAGTTGACTCCGTAAACAAATTGTGCCTATTCTTTGAAAAATAGCCAAATTCTGAATTTTGTATGAAAATTGTTTAAATAATTATTGTATATTTGCAAAGTATCGTAGAAAATGGTTATTCGATTCACATTCTTTCTTGATACCCTGAACTAATTTATCCTATTCGTTGAGAAAAGGCCAAGCTCACAACTTGTTTATTAAAATTGTTTAAGTAATTAATAATTCTTGGAAATTGGCAAAGCATCATACAAAAAAGTCATCGGAATGATATTCTTAGTTAATTCTGTTAAAAAAGTGTAGCGTATTTGTTAAAAAATAGCCAAACTCTAAATTTTTTAATGAAAATTGTTTAAATTATTATAAATTCTTATAAATTTACAAAGCAACATAGAAAAGAGTCATCAGAAAGACTTTGCATAGCATTATAGAAAAAAAGTAATCGGAAAGATATTCTTGGTTAATTCTATAAAAAAATTTAGCCTATTCGTTGAAAATAGCCAAAATCTGAATTTGTAAAGAAACATAGAAAAAGAGTCTTCGGAAAGACATTCGTAGTTGACTTTGTAAACAAATTGTGCCTATTCGTTGAAAAATAGCTAAACTCTGGATATTTTGATAAACATGTTTAAATAATTAATAATTATTGTAAATTTTCAAAGTACTGAATATAAATAGGAAAGAGTTATCCGAAAAACATTTTTTATTGATTCCGTAAACAAATTGAGCCTACTCGTTGAAAAATGTTCAAACTCTTAATTTGTTTATCAACATTGTTTAAATAATAATTAATTCTTTGAAATTTGCAGAGCACTATAGAAAAATGTCACCGGAAAGATATTCTTATCTAGTTTTTAAAAAAATTGAGCCTATTCGTTGAAAAATAGCCAAACTCTAAATTTTGTAATCGAAATTGTTTAAATAATTAATAATTGTTATAAATTTACAAAACATAGTAAAGAGTCATCGGAAAGACAATCTTAGTTGACTCCGTAAACAAATTGTTCTGAATGTGTCTATGACAATTGTTTAAATGATTGATAATTATTATAAATTTTAAAGTATCATAGGAAATAGGTATTTAAAAAACATGCTTTATTAATTCCGCAAAGAAATTGAGCCTATTCTTTAAAAAATAGCCAAACTCTTGATTTGTTTATCAAAATTGTTTAAATAATGATTCATTCTTTGGAATTTGCAGAGCATTATAGCAAAAAGTCACTGTAAAGATATTCTTACTTAATTCTATTAAAAATGGAGCCTATTCGTTACAAAATAGCCAAAATCTCATTTTTTTAATTGAAATTGTTTCAATTATTAATAATTATTGTGAATTTACGAAGCGACATAGAAAAGTGTCATCAGAAATACATTCGTAGTTACTTTGTAAAGAAACTGTACCTATTTCTTGAAAAATAGCCAAACTCTGAATATGTTTATGAAAATTGTTTTAAAATAATTAATAATTATTATATATTTGCAAAGTATCATGGGAAAGAGTTATTTGAAATACATTCTTTCTTAATACCCTGAACTAATGTATCCCATTCGTTGAAAAAATGCCAAGGTCTCAATTTGTTTATGAAAATTATTTATAACATTAATAATTCTTGGAAATTTGCAAAGCATCATAAAAAAAGTAATCGGAAAGATATTCTTAGTTGATTCTGTAAAAAAATTTAGCCTATTTGTTGAAAAATACCCAAAACTCTATTCGTGGAAAAATGACCAAACTATGAATTTGTTTATGAAAATTGTTTAAATAATTAATAATTCTTGGGAATATATCAAGAATAGAAAAAAGTCACCGGAAAGATATTCTTAGTTGACTCCATTTTCTTTAAAGATAAATAAGCCAAGGGTAAACCCCTTTTTAAAATTTTCTAAACTTCTATAAATTCCAAAAATAATTCAAATTTTAATGTTTTCTCATAAAAATATGACAGATGAATTCATATTTTCAATTGTTTAAGATTGCAATAATAGTTACAATTGGAAGGAAGCTATATTCTTTGAAAATGTAACTGAAAGTTAAATAAAATAAAATTATAAACGTTCATAATTTTTTATTGTTAGTTAAAATTATAAGGATGTAATCGTCTTTGAAAATATAAATGAAAGTAAAATAAAAGAAATTTCTAAATGTTCATAATTTGTATTGTTTATTATTCTAATAGAAAAAAATTTCGAAAAAAAGTAAGGCTTTATAATTTTTAAAAGAAATATTAAAAAATGAGCCAAAATATTATTTAAAATTGTAATTTTGTCGTTAAAAATAATTAGCCCAGAGTGGAATCATTTTGATTTGCTTAAGATTTCAAAAATTGTTTAAATTTGAAAAAAGTCATAGACGTCGAAAATGCAACTAAAATAAACATAAAATGAATTGCTAAATATTCATAATTTTCCATTATTTATAATTATAATAAAAAAATTTCAACTTGTAGTTGAAATTGTACATTTTTTTAAAACTTGCTTCAAAGCTATCTAAATTTTGAAAAAATTAAAAAAAAAAACAGAATGAATTCATTAAAATGCTTTATTATTACATCACACTAAAAATGAGGGCAAAGTATATAGCATGTGAAAAATTATTTCAAAAAATCTTAAACAAGCACAATAGCATTGTATTGAAGAGATTATTAATATGCTGGAAGCAATTAACAAAAAGAATAAAGACTGAAATTAATGAAAACTTTTACAATTATTAAAATTTGTACTGGGTTTTTAATTCTCATTAGATATATTGTGCATATATTTTCTTCTAAAAATGAATTGGCTTAAAATGTTGAAATGGTTTTGATTTTAATATTATAGTTCAGATAGAAAAGTTGTGCTTATTATTAAAAAGGTTATAGCTGCAACTATGTTTTAATGTAAGCTAAAAAATA
Source organism: Andricus curvator (assembly GCA_932195095.1). NCBI lineage: Eukaryota > Metazoa > Arthropoda > Insecta > Hymenoptera > Cynipidae > Andricus > Andricus curvator. Next base: position 14,971 of record CAKNYM010049043.1, read on the forward strand.
GCCAAACTCTGAATTTGTTTATGAAAATTATTTAAATAATCAATAATTATTTTAAATTTACAAAGTACCGTAGGAAAGACTCATCGAAAAGGCATTCTAAGTTGATTCCGTAAACAAATTGAGCCTATTAGTTGAAAAATGGCCAAACTAAAGATATTCTTAGATAATTATGTAAAAAAAATTGAGCCTATTCGTTGAAAAATAGCCAAATTCTGTATTTGTTTATGAAAATGGTTTAAATAATTAATGATTCTTGTACATTTGCAAAGTATAATATCAGTCACCTGCAAAGCATTCTTAGTTGATTTCGTTAAAAAAAATTAAGCCTTTTCGTTGAAAAATAACCAAACTCTGAATTTCCTCACAAAAGTTGTTTAAATAAACAAATAATAATTCTTTGGAATTGTAAAGTACTATAGAAAAGAGTCATCGCAAACATATTCTCAGTTAAATCTGTAAAAAAATTTAGCCTATTCATTGAAAAACAAAATTTATTATAAAAAAATCTTAGTTTTAAATAATTAATAATTCCTGGTAATTTGCGAAACATCATGAAATAAACTCATCGAAAAGACATTCTTAGTTGATTCCGTGAACTAATTGAGCCTATTCGTTGTAAAATAGGAAACTCTGAATTTCCTTACAAAAATTGTTTAAATAAATCATAATTACTGGGAATTTCTAAAACACTACAGAAAAGAGTCACCGCAAAGACATTCTCAGTTAATTTTGTAAAAACGTTGAGACTATTCGTTGAAAAACAAAAATTATTATTAAAAGAATCTTAGTTTTAAATAAATAACTCTTGGGAACTTGCAAAACATCATAAAAAAACTCATCTAAAAGACATTCTTAGTTGATTCCGTAAACAAATTAAGCCTATTCCTTGAAAAATAGAGAACTCTGAATTTCCTCACAAAAATTGTTTAAAATTTAAATTTGCAAAGCAACATATAAAAGAGTAATCGCAAAGATATTCTCAGTTAATTTTTTTTTTTTTAGAATATTTGTTGAAAAATAGACAAACTATGAACTCTTGGGAATTTTCAAAGCACCATAGAAAAGAGTCATCGCAAAGATATTCTCAGTTAATTTTTTTAACAAATTGAGCATATTTGTTGAAAAATAGACAAACTATAAACTCTTGGGAATTTTCAAAGCACCATAGAAAAGAGTCATCGCAAAAATATTCTTACAATTGGAAGGAAGCTATATTCTTTGAAAATGTAACTGAAAGTTAAATAAAATAAAATTATAAACGTTCATAATTTTTGATTGTTAGTTAAAATTATAAGGATGTAATCGTCTTTGAAAATATAAATGAAAGTAAAATAAAAGAAATTTCTAAATGTTCATAATTTGTATTTTTTATTATTCTAATAGAAAAAAAATTTCGAAAAAAAGTAAGGCTTTATAATTTTAAAAAGAAATATTAAAAAATGAGCCAAAATATTAATTAAAATTGTAATTTTGTCTTTAAAAATAATTAGCCCAGAGTGGAATCATTCCGTAAACAAATTGAGCTTATTCGTTTATGGAAACTGTTTAAATGATTAATCGTTCTTGTGAATTTACATAAGCAACATAGAAAATAGTCATCAGAAAGACTTTTCTTAGCATCATAGAAAAAAGTAATCTGAAAGATATCGCCTTTCGAATCTACGAGTCCAAGCCTAAAACTGGATAGAACTGGATTGAAATGAAAACTAAGTATTGAAATGAATGAAATCATATTTTCTCGTAAACAAAGTGAGCCCATTTGTTGAAAAACAGCCAAACTCTGAATATGTGTACGAAAATTGTTAAAATAATTAACTATTATTGTAAATTTGCAAAGTAACATAGGAAAGACTTATTTTTAATACATTCTTTTTGGTTCTGTAAACCAATTGAGCCAATTTGTTAAAAATAATGATATTACAAATAATAATTCTTGTAAATTTACAAAGCAGCATATAAAATAGTCAGCGAAAAGACATTCCTAGTTGACTCCGTAAACAAATTCTGCCTATTCCTTGAAAAATAGACCAACTCTGAATATTTTTAGAAAAATTGTTAAAATAATTAATAATTATTGTATATTTGCAAAGTATCGTAGAAAAGATTTATTGGGAATACATTCTTTCTTGATTTCCTAAACTAATTGTTCCTATTCGTTGAAAAATGACCGGGCGCTTAATTTGTTTATGAAAATTTTTTAAATAATTAATAATTCTTGAAAATTTGCAAATCATTATAGAAAAAAAGTAATCTGAAATATATTCTTACTTAATTCTGTAAAAAAATTGAGCCTATTCGTTGAGAAATAGCCAAACTCTTAATTTTGTAGTACGAGTTTTTAATTGTTATATTATTTATTATGACTCGCGTCACAAATACAATTTACGCATAACGTTTGGCAATTCAATTTAGGACTTAATGAAGCGTTCACGACGGAGGTCTCAATCGAACTGCCGATCTTCAGGAGTCTTATGGTGACCACGATTCAGCCAAGTCTAAGCCAAGTTTCAGCCTCGATTAGTCATAGTTTAAGACTCCACTTCGGAGACTGTGTTTTAGCGGATGTTTATAAAACGTGATGTTTTGGACATATGATAAGCTCGCTCTCCTGAACGCCTTCTTTGTCGTAACTGTAACTCTGCTCTACATTCGGCCTACCTGACCGCTAGGTCGTCCTCGACCTTTTACCCGAGTGAATTAATTCTAGAATGCAGAAAAGATAAAATTTATTTGTTCCCACATGATTAGACTAAGGAAGGGTAATAGCTGTGCGTCAATTAGACATTCCCCCACAGGAGTGATCAGTTCCGTCGAAAGTATCCATTAACTCACAGGTAACACCCACAAAATTTTACATTAGGAAGTAAATGAATGGTAAAATGTTATGAACTAATTTACGCTTCGTAAGGGCCATTCTGAAGAGACTCAGACGCTCCCAAACTTAGCTTTACTGGTTTTAAAACCCTGGTCCTGACCTCCGCCTAGTATTCCACCCAGTATGAGTTTGACCACTTCTCAACCTAGGAATACCAGACTTGGCCTGGTCTTGTCCTGACCTCCGCCTAGTACTCCACCCAGTATAAGGTTGACAACTCCTTAACCTAGGAATACTAGACTTGGCCCAAACTTAGCCTCGCCAACGTCCGTTCGGTCACAATCCTGAACAAGAATTGCACTTCAGGATCGTCGACTCCGACTAACACTTCCATTATATGGAACACAGCTCTCGAGACATCTGGGTTGATTCGATGCAGATACTACTGCATTTACTCACCAGTTCACTGCGTAGCGTCGAACGTGACCCATCTCTTCATGCTGTCTACCGCAACAGTACTGCGCTGGTTCGGCGATTTCTTCAAATCTCGAAGATCTTGGACCTCGTACCGGTCATTGGGCAGAACTGCTGTCACTTTGAAAGGCCCTTTCGCCTTGGCTGCCAGCTTCCTACTCTCGCCAGTAGCAACGGGGTGGGCATCCGCCATAACGATGTCTCCGATACAATATGAGGGAGGTTTGAACCTGCGAATATCAAACCTCCTTTTCTGTCGATCTTGCTCTTCATCCGTAGACGCCTTCGCCGCGGACCTCAAATTCTGCAAGTCAACCTGATCCAATGTTTCCTGAATCGTCGCTAGTATTTTTGCATCGGCCATACTACGTGGTTTGTAGCCAAATAGCAGTTGAGCTGGTGACATACGAGTAACCCTGTTGATCGAACAGTTGATCGCACTTTGGACCTTCTTGACATTTTCGTCCCATGAATCCTCCGCACTTCCGGCGCAAGTAGCTGCAAGCGAAGTCAAGACTTTGCGATTCATTCGCTCACACTGACCGTTTGCACGTGGCGTAGCGACTGCATTGAGTACGTGCTTGATGCCGTATTCCACACAAAAGGCCTTGAAGGTGTGAGATGTGAAGGCCGTTCCTCTATCGCTAATTATCCGGGTGGGTACTCCGAATATTGCAATTAACTGACTTAGTGCCTTCAACACTTGTTTAACCGACGTATCGCGGACAGGCTCGAGAATACAGAATTTTGTAAATCCATCAACTATGGTAAGAATTTGTGTATTTTTGCGTATACTTCGTACAAAAGGTCCAACATGATCGAGATGCAATGTATGGAATGGAATGGCTATCTTTTCTATTGGATGTAAAAACCCGGGTTTGCGACCGGCTACGGATTTATAGTATAAGCAATTCAGGCATGCATTGACGTATTTGGAAACAAATTTTCTAATCCCTTTGAACCAATAGTGCTCTCGAACTTTTTCCAACGTTCTTTCAAGTGCAAAATGTCCCTGTTCATCGTGACATAATCTCACCACATTAAAGCGTGACATTCGAGGAACCAACCATTTGTTACCCGTGTCAGTCCTTCGAAAAACAATACCTCCCTTGAGATCATACTTTTCAAAATATTGTTTAGTATCTGATTGTCTATCGCCTGATTCTAATATCTTTCGAATTACGTAAATTTCGGGGTCTTGTAACTGAGCTACTTTAATCCATTCTTTTTCTGTCACATCGACTACACAACATTCTATGGGATTTCTACTTAAGAAATCTACGTGTGCAGCTTGTGCACCAGGACGATACGCGATCTCGAAATTGTAGTCCTGGAGATACACCCACCATCGAGCTACTCGAGGCTGTATATCTTTCTTATTTGCAGTAGCACGTACAGCACTGCAATCTGTGACGACCGTGAATTTAATTCCTAGTAAATAAACTAGGAAAGTTTTTAAAGCTACGAAAACTGCCAAAGTCTCTAAATCGTAGGAGTGATACTTTCGCTCCTCAGAAGTCGTCTTTCGACTGTAGTAAGCAATTACGCGTTTCTCGTTTCCCTGTTTCTGAATCAATATTGCGCCTAAACCTATTGCACACGCGTCTGTGTGCACTTCAGTTTCTCGAGTAGGATCATAAATGGTTAAAATCGGTCGATTAACCAGTATTGTTTTTATTTCTTTAACTACTTCGCTTTCTTTCTCTCCCCAAGACCAAGGTACATTTTTGCGTAATAAGTTTGTTAATGGGGCAACTTTACGCGCAAAATCTTTGATGAACTTGCGAAAATACCCGGCAAGACCCAGAAACTGTCTGACTTGCTTCACATTTGTTGGATCCGCAACTTCCAAAATGGCATCAATCTTATGTTTTCCCGGTCTAACCCCCTCACTGGAAATTTCGCGTCCTAAATAATCAATTCTGCTTTGGAAAAATTTGCATTTAGTAAGGTTCAGAGTTAAATTGTTTGCTTGAAGAGCCTTCAACACTATTTCTAGTTGTTTAAAGCCTTCATCTATTGTTTCTGTGGCAATTAGAATATCATCCATGTAAACTAGTGCACAACCCTTCAAAACTTGGTTCATTGTTTTTTGAAAAATGGCAGGAGCATTAACTAATCCAAATGCAACTCGTAAACACTCCCATTGTCCATCTTCTGTAATGAATGCAGTTTTTTCTATGGAATCGGGATGGACTGGGATTTGATAAAACCCGGATTTCAAATCTAATGACGTAAAAACCCGTTTGTTAGAAAGTTGATCTATTTGATCGTCTACTAATGGCAAAGGATATTGGACTCTCTTGGTAATTTTATTAAGCCCCCTGTAATCTATAGCCATACGCGGTTCCCCATTTTTTTTTCGGACAAGTATAACAGGACTGGCGTACGGAGATGTACTCTCACGGATTATGCCATTTTCTACCAAATCTGTCACTATCCCCATTATTATTTCTCGATCCGATCTAGAGTGTCGATAAGGCCTACGGAAAATTGGATCATCAGTAGTCAGTTCTATTTTAAATTCTGCCGCGCTAGTTTTGCCTAACTCCTTTGTATTGAACGATACGCATAAACGGAAATTATTTAATAATGTTAGTAACCGTTTTTTTTCTGCCAAATCAAGTTCCTCGCACCAAACGTCATTTTCCTGCACAGGTTTTACTTCACTAACATCTACTGCTGCGACTTCATGAGTGTTATTTATTTTAGTTGAGCCATCCAAAGTAAATGTTACACCAGAACTATCTGATATTGCTTTCATACCCGCCTTTAGGAAAATATTTCGGCCAATAAGAATTTTCCCCGTCAACTGATTATCAGGAACAATATAAACTCTTATTTTTAATGGAATATCATCAATCAAGACTTTAAGTTTTGTACGTGCGATTGGCACAACAATCGCGTGATTAAATGCTGATAAAATGGTTTGTGTATCTTTAAAATTCAGATTTAGGTTTCGTGCGACACTTTCCCGAATTAACGAGCAGGCACTTCCTAAATCAACAGTGCATACTATTTCCGCATCATTAAATATACATGTTTTAAGTGGCTTGCTCACTTCGACTGACTCAACCTCTAATACTTGAGAGTTGGACGCCCCCTGCTCCCCTTGCTGATCGACTGAGTCGACCTCTAATACTTGAGAGCTGGACGCCCCCTGCTCGGAGACTGTCCCCTCGACTAGTAGTCATCTGTTCCTTTCCTTCCTATCCCTGTTCTTTTTAGTATAACAGTCCTTTTCTAAATGGCCTGGTTTATTACAATAAGTGCATTTTAATTTATCTTTATCATTCTTCTGGGTTGCGTTTTTATCATTTTCCGAGGCATTACCCTTAAAGGGTGCTGCGCCGACTTTGGTTGTTTCATTACCTTCTAAATCTGGGCAACGATCTTTCCTATGGCCCTTTTTCCCACATTTGAAACAAGAATCGCGATCGAATCGTTTAAATGGTTTTTTTGATTTATCATGGTCCACGGCACGTTTACTATCTGTTCCATCTCTACCATTTTTATTCTCTTTTGATTTTTCATCTGCAAGTGACCCCAAGCATTGACTCAATTCGGCAAGTGTTCGTTTTTTCGCTGTTACTAAACTTGTTCGCAATTGTTCATCATGGATTCCGTATACGACAAACTCGACAATTTTTTCTTCCGGAATTTCTAAATTCAACCGGTTAATTCTTTTTACCTTTTCGAAGCAATATTCTTGCAAGGACTGACCCGAAGTACTCTTGTATGATCCCGCATAGTCAAAAAGTTGACCAAAATTTTGTTCCCCTGAGAATTGTCTGACAACTGCTACTGAAAATGCCTCCCAACTTATGGGCGTATTTTTTAATCCGTCATACCAACTTCTCGCTATCCCTCCTAACTTCAATGCAGCCAAATATAACTTATACGAATCATCCCAGTCGTACATAGTTGCAAACTTATTTACCTTATCAAGCCATTCCATTGCGGACAAATCTTTTTTTTTTGGATTAAATTCTGGCAAAACTTTCTCGTTTACATAATGGTTCGACCGTTTCGAACCTGTCTTAACGATAGCCGCAAGCACTTCAGTTAACTTTGCAAAATCGGACTCACCCTCGCGTCTTCTTTCTGGACTTCTACTTGCCGATCTAGTCGTTCGGCTACCTCGCACTCGGCTTCTGCTTCTGGTTTTCCGACGCCTTCGATGTTCGCCAGCATCTTCTGGAGATCTGCTTCGGTGGCGTCCGTAATCCTCATCGTATCTGGATTGTCGCCGACTGCTGTACTTGGACTCATGTCTTCTTGAACGGTGTGAAGGCGATGCCGTTCGCCTTCTCCTTCTGTTCTCATCATCAGATCCACTGGATTCCATATCACGGTACTCTCTCCTGGATCTGTGCAACATTTCTTCCACTAAGGAAAACCCACTTGACGAGAAAGACCAGCTACCCTTAAATCGTGTTGGGAAACTGGGAATAAAAATAAGCTACACTTTCCCCTAGATCTTTCTCGTTTCCTCACACACACTGAAAATCACACGGTTCTCTTTTCACTTTGAAAACAAATAGGTTTTTGTTTCACCAATCACTTTAATTAGCACAAGTTCATCCCACTTCTGAACTGTAGTACGAGTTTTTAATTGTTATATTATTTATTATGACTCGCGTCACAAATACAATTTACGCATAACGTTTGGCAATTCAATTTAGGACTTAATGAAGCGTTCACGACGGAGGTCTCAATCGAACTGCCGATCTTCAGGAGTCTTATGGTGACCACGATTCAGCCAAGTCTAAGCCAAGTTTCAGCCTCGATTAGTCATAGTTTAAGACTCCACTTCGGAGACTGTGTTTTAGCGGATGTTTATAAAACGTGATGTTTTGGACATATGATAAGCTCGCTCTCCTGAACGCCTTCTTTGTCGTAACTGTAACTCTGCTCTACAATTTTTTAATCAAAATTGTTTAAATAATTAATCATTCTTGTAAATTTATAAAGCAACATAGAAAAGAGTAATCGGAAAGATATTCTTAGTTGACTCCGTAAACAAATTGTGCCTATTCCTTGAAAAATACCCAAACTCTGAATATGTTTATGAAGACTGTTTAAATAATTAATAATTATTGTAACTGTGCAAAGTATCGTAGAAAAGAGTTATTGGCAATACATTATTGGTGATTCCGTAAACAAATTGGGCTTATTCGATGGAAGGTGGCCAAACTCTTAATTTGTTGAAATAATTGATAATTCTTGTAAGTTTGCAAAGCTTCATAGAAAAGAGTCATCGGAAGGATATTCTTAGTGAATTCTGTAAAAGAAATTTACCGTATTCGTTGAAAAATAGCCAAACACTTTTTTTATGCAAATTGTTTCAATTATTAATAATTATTGTAAATTTACGAAGCAACATAGAAAAGTTTCATCAGAAAGACATTCGTAGTTGACTTTGTAAACAAACTGTACCTATTCCTTGAAAAATAGCCAAACTCTAAATATGTTTATGAAAATTGTTAAAATAATTAATAATTATTATATATTTGCAAGCTATCGTAGAAACGAATTATTGGAAATACATTCTTTCTTGATACCCTAAACTAATTTATCATATTCATTGAAAAAAGGCCAAGGTCCTTCTGAAAAGTTGAACAAAAATGTAAAGTTGGTTTTTAAATAAAAAAATTAACGAAATTTATTATAAAAAATCCAAACACAATTAAAAAACAAATGGTACTCAAAATTTCGAAAGTTTCAAACATTTTGAAATATAAATGAACTATGACTAAACGTTAAATCGAAAATGAATCTTTCAAAATACGAATAAAATATTTAAAATGTTAATTAGAAGCCTTATTTTTAAAAAATGCGTGAAAGGAATCGTATATATACCGAAGTATAAATGCATATACTTCCACTAAGCTTCTTATGAAAACAAACATCTCGAGTTCAAATAAGCACAGATTGCCCATCGTCGATGAGATCGCGTTATGGTTAACTAAGTAACGGTAACGGTAACTAAACGACGAATACCAACTTTCAAAGATAGGATAGTCGAATCTTCAACCCAAAAAGAAGATTTTTGTAGAGGACAGTTAAATTTTCAACCAAGAGAAATAAATTTTCAACCTTCTATGGTGAATTTTTAACCGAACTGTCAAATTTTTAAACAAAAAAGATTATGCTTCAACCACAAACAGTTGCATTTTTAACAAAATAATTAAAATTACAACAAAATAGTTGAATTTCCAACAAAAACAAAATGAATTTTTAACAAAAAAGTTCATGTACCATTTAAGTAGTTCAATTATTAATTAAAAAAGATTAATTCACAGCAAAACATATAATAGTTGATATTTCTACACAACAAAATTTTAATTTTAAACTAAAAAGAGTTCAATTGAGCCAAAAAGACGAATTTAAAAAAGGTAGTTGAATCATCAACCAAAACCGATTAATTTTCAGCAAAACAGGTCAATTTTTATCCAAAACAGAACAAATTTCTACCAAAAGGGATGAATTTTCAAACCAAAAAGGCATATTTTCTACACAAGGGCTAAATTTTCAACCAGGAAAAACTTTTAATTAATATAAATTTCTAAACCAATAAGACGAATTTTCTGTAAAAGAGTAGAATTTTCAAACAGAAAAAATTTTTCACATTAGTTCAGAGAAAAAAAAATTCATTTAAACTGTTGAATTTTTAAACCTAAAAGGTGAATACTCTAGAAAACAGTTGAAAATTTAACCCAAAAATATGAATTTCCAAACAAAAAGATCATTTTCGACCAAATAGTTACATTTTCAACCCAAAAAAATGAATTTTAAACTAAATAGTTGAATTTTTAGAACCAAAAGCCGAATTTTTTTGAAAAACCCATTGGATATTGCAACAACAAAATTAATTTTCAATAGTTCAACTTTTAACCAAGTAGTGGATTTTTCAACCAAGAAGATTAATTTTCTACCAAAAAAGACGAATTTATAACAAAAAACATACATTCGAAACCAAATTGTTGAATTTTTAACTAAAAATGATTCATTTTCAACCAATAATGGAATAGTTAAATTTTCAGTTTAAAAAATTGATTTTCAACCAAAAAGAAACAAACTTTCAACAAAATAGTTCAGTTTGCAACCAAAGAGATGGATCTTTAATAAAATTAATTTTTAACAAAGTATTTGAACTTTCAAGCAAGCAGTTAAATTTTCGAAGTAGATTAGTTTTCTACCCAAAAATACGAATTTACAACAAAATAAATAACTTTTCAACTAAATTTTGGAATTTTTAACTGAAAAAGATTATTTTTGAACCAATAAAAGAATATTTAAATTTTCTATTAAAAAATTTATTTTCGCTAAAAAGGAAAGGAACTTTGAACAAAATAGTTCACTCATCAACCAATGAAATAAATGTTTAATCAAGTATATTTTTGATGTTATAGTTTTGACCAGATAAATTAGATTAAATAACTTGATGTTAATTTTTTTGTCTACATGTTCTAAAATCAATATTGTTTGAATATTGATTATTATTAATTTTATAAGTTTATAAGAGACATTTAGGTAAAGTGAATGGTAGCGTACCCAGGGGCAGAGTAGCGTAACCAGGGACAGGGTAGCGCACCCACGGGAAGGGTAGCGTACCCAGCGACATAGTAGCGTACCCAGATGCAGACCGAGGAAAGAATGGTGGGAATGTGCAAATGAGACCCTAGAACGAAAAGGTATAAAAAGTAACAAAAACACAAGAGCTTGCATAAAAAAAATGTATGGACGTAAAGGAAGCTAAAGAGGTATGTCAGGACAGAAAAGTGTTTGACAAATACTTTATAAGAAATGCATGATAAAGAGTTTCAGTGGAGTGAATGACGCCTGAAGCTAAAGACCTTGGATACTAATCGGCTCGGGTGGAGAGCTTTACATAATGACTTTGTGAACCTCTTCGCCTGGGGTGATTGCTACAGAGATTGATCAGAAACCTGGGTCGGAGCAGTGTTGCGGACCAAACGTGTTATTTATATAAACACAGGAATTCTAGATTAATCCTAGCATTTTTTCACAAAAATTTAAATTACTTTCCTACTATTTTTTGCTCCATAAAGATTACATACAGCAGTGACCACCTTCGTATCAAGTTAATTTATCTTGAAGCGTGAATTAGCCAATATAATGACTGGTTTCCTGTATCCAAATTGCATGTTGTTGCTTAGTATCGCACTTAATAAAACTTAATAATACGTATGATATACTTTATTACCTAGTTAACATCCATGGTATCTTACATCTATACGAGGGGTAGAGAAAAATATTTTCCTTATCCAGTTTTACTTTCCCTTTTTTAGATCAGATAATAAATCATTTTTAGTAAAAAATGATAAATAATAGTTTTATAAAATGAATTAGTTTTCAAGATAAAGAACATGTATCCTTACTCGTTGCATAATAAATAGAAAAATTATTAGTAATTTACTGAATGAATGAGTGCATATTAGGGTGGTCCAAAAATGCATTGGAAAAATTTTATTTTTTATTTTTATCGGGACACCCCACAAATTTGTTCGAATCCACCCAAAAATTAATCCATTTTAATCAGAATCCTCAATATTATCTCAACCGAGTTGAAACTCAACATTTCTCTTCAAAATTAGCCATAGAATACGAATCAAATATCACTTTTCAAAAACCAACACCATAAGTCTGTTTTATAGGGTCCCAAAGAAACCCCATAAGTGAACAAATGGGTTTTGCGAGTTTTTGGCGCTAATTATGATTTTTTTGCTGTTTTTTTAATGCGAATTGTTTCTAATACATAAAATATTACTTTATACTGAAAATTAGATATTTTAATGAATTGTTTAAACAATTTATTATTGTTTTTAGCAATTTTCTCATAGAATGGAGTTAGAAAGACGCGGTTTTTTCACAAATTTTCCACTTGTTGTCCAATTTTCAATTAGAGGAAAGTGATAGTTCATCAATGTTAACAGGAGTGATTGTTTAAACAATTTACCATAATTATTAATAATATTATATTTGAATAATTCTAGAAAGATGCGGATTTTTGTTTAATTTCTGGCTTTTTGTCAAATTTTCATCTGTAGTGAAGTAATAATAAATTTTAAAAACCGCATCTTTTCAGAATTATTCAATTATAATATTATTAATAAGTATAATAAATTGTTTAAACAATTATTTTGTTAACTTGAATTTATTATTACTTCACTCCGAATGAAAAGTGGACAAAAAACCAGAAAAAAACCGCATCTTTTCAGCATTATTCAAATATATATATACCATTAAACCATTTCCCTTTCAGGGTAGGCGTGACACTACCCGATTCGGGTAGTGTTTCTAGGTTTTTCTTGTAGTTATAAATAACTACAAGTGTGGGCTCACCACACCCACGATGTGCCAACAGCACTCATGTCAGTATTCTTGAATGGTCACCCATCCAAGTACTAACCGCGTCCAACGCTGCTTAACTTCAGTGATCTGACGAGAACTGGGTTTTTCAGCGTGGTATGGCCGTTGGCTATAAAAAAAAAAAAAATTGATTAGCAGTTTGACCTCGAAAGTTCATTGCCTCACTACCCGATTCGGGTAGTGTTTCTAGGTGGATATTTACTACCAATGTGGGCCCACCACACCCACGACGGCCGTTGGCTATATAATATAATATTATTAATAAGTATAATAAATTGTTTAAACAATTATTTTGTTAACTTGCATTTATTATTAATTCACTCTGAATGAAAAGTGGACAAAAAACCAGAAATTAAAAAAAAATCCGCATCTTTCTAGCATTATTCAAATATAATATTATTAATAATTATAATAAATTATTTAAACAATCACTATTGTTAACATTGATGAACTATCACTTCCCTCTAATTGAAAATTGGACAACAAATCGAAAATTTGTGAAAAACCCGCGTCTTTCTAACTACATTCTATGAGAAAATTGCTAAAAACAATAATAAATGGTTTAAACAATTCATTAAAATATCTAATTTTCAGTATAAGGTCATATTTTATGTATTAGAAACAATTCGCATTAAAAACCCGCAAAAAAATCATAATTAGCGCCAAAAGCTCGCAAAACCCATTTTTTCACTTATGGGGTTTTTTTGGGACCCTATAAAACAGACTTATGGGGGTGATATTTGAAAAGTGCTATTTTTTTCGTATTCTATGGCTAATTGTGAAGAGAAATGTTGAGTTTCAACTCGATTGAGATAATATTGAGGATTCTGAATAAGATTTACAAAAACGTCTTTTTTTCTTATGGGAAATACATGTTAAACTTCACGGGGCTTGGCGCCATCCCTAAATATCATTTTTTTCAAAACAAAAAAAATGGATTCATTTTTGGGTGGATTCGAACAAATTTGGGGGTTGTTCCCATAAAAATTGGGAAAAAAATTTTTTGGACCACCCTAGTGATATTTTAAACTTGACGAGATAAATTTTCAATACAAATTCAAAAAAGGCAATAAAACCTAAAAAATTTAAAGCATGGTAATTAATTAATTTTAAAAAAGATTTTTAAATAAGTCATATTTAGTATAATATATCTTCAACCAAAAAAAGAATTTTTCAGAAAATTGTTTATTTTTCAATCAAGGAGACGCATTTTCTACCAAAAAGATTAATTTTCTTTAAAAAAAAAAAACAACGAATTTTTCACGAAAAATGAATTAAAGTAAAATTATGAATCTTCAACAAAAAAATGAATTTTTAAGAAAAATTTTTTAATATAATATATATTTCTATATAATATAATATATTTAATATATAATATAATATTTTATAATATTTATAATATTAATTATATTATTTTATAATATTAATTAATAATTCATCCATAAAAAACTACTACGCTTTCTTTCTTTTCTATTTCCCTTTTTTTTTGCTTTTTGAAAAAATTCCTCCTTTTTCCCCTGTTTTCAAGAAACTTCCCTTGGTCTTGGTCGGAAGAAATGTACAAATTATTATTATTTAGTTAAAACTTCAACTATTTTGTTGAAAATCAACTTTTTTCTTAAAAATTGATTTTTTTGGGTTGAAAACTCAACTTCTTTGTAAAGTATTCGTCGTTTTGGCTTGAAAATTACAACATTTTGTAAAAAATTCTACTATTTGGTTGAAAAATAACTTTTTTGTTGAAAATTAATATTTTCGGGTTGAAAGATCAATTGTTTTCCAGAAAATGCCCTTTTTTGGGCTGAAACTTCAGCTATTTGTTTGAAAATTAACTTTTTTGTTGAAAATTTATATTTTTGGGTTGAAAATGCAACTATTTGATTTGAAGTTTTTTTTTTTTTATTAAAAATTTATATTTTCGGGTTGAAAGGTCAATTTTTTTTAAAAAATGCTGATTTTGTGTTAAAGATTCAACTTTTTTGATTGAAAATGAGCTTTTTTCAAAAATTAATATTTTCTGTTTGAAAATTCAACTGTTTTGTAGAAAAATCGTCTCTTTGCTTTGAAAATTCGACTATTTCGGTAGAAAATTGAACTATTTGGTTGAGAATAAACTTTTCTGAAAAAATTGATATTTTTGGGTTGAAGGATCCATTTTTTGCAGAAAATGCTGTTTTTATGTTAATCATTAAACCAGTTTGATTAGAAATTAGCTTTTTTATAATTCATATTGTTGTTTGAAAATTCAACTGTTTTGTAGAAAAATCGTCTGTTTGGTTTAAAAATTTAACTATTTTGGTAGAAAATTCAACTATTTGGTTGAATATTAACTTTTTTGTCGAAAATTTATATTTTCGGGTTGAAAGGTCAATTTTTTTGTAAAAAATGCTGATTTTGTGTTAAAGATTCAACTTTTTTTATTAAAAATGAGCTTTTTCCAAAATAATTATTTTCTGTTTGAAAATTCAACTGTTTTGTAGAAAGATCGTCTCTTTGCTTTGGAAATTCAACTATTTTGGTAGAAAATGCTGTTTTTTGTATTAAACATTCAACTATTTTGATTTAAAATTAGCTTTTCGTGAAAACTTATTTTTTCATTGAAAATTCAACTGTTTCGCAGAAAAATGGTCTCTTTGGTTTGAAAATTCGACTATTTTGGTAAAAAATTGAACTATTTGGTTGAAAATAAACTTTTTTG
>CAKNYM010049043.1:40947-57057 GCA_932195095.1 Andricus curvator
TGAGTTGTTGGGATGTAGGGGAAGTGATAGGAAATGAGGGAGGGGAACGAAGGGGTGGGAATGTAATAGAAGTTAGGGGTGGACTGGTTGGCTAGTACGGTTGAGTAGGGGTGGGGAAGTATTGGCTGGGGAAGGAAAATGGAGGAAGTGGGGTGTTAGCTGGGGAAGTGAGGAGAGGGAGAA
Source organism: Andricus curvator (assembly GCA_932195095.1). Classification (NCBI taxonomy): domain Eukaryota; kingdom Metazoa; phylum Arthropoda; class Insecta; order Hymenoptera; family Cynipidae; genus Andricus; species Andricus curvator. The sequence goes on from CAKNYM010049043.1 coordinate 41,131, forward strand.
GTAGTGGAGAAGGAAGTTTGGGAAGGAAAGCGATTGTTGAAGTGTTGGGAGGGGAAGTATTGGAATGTAGTGGTAGTAGGGAAGGGAATGTATGAGAGGTTAGGTTTGATCTTTCGAGAAAAAAAGTGCAATTTCTAAATTTGAATCTGAAATGGTTTTATTCCGTTTATAAAAGATTATATGTTAAAAATGTGACAAGATTAAAATACTGATCTTTGGATGCTTATGGTCAGAGAAAATGAAAAATTGGTCAGGGAAAATCAGGGAGAAGTCAGGGAATTTTGGTAATGAAGTTTTGCGGCCACCTGGAATTTATTCTAAATGGAAGGAGAGCTTGACCAGTGGAACCGCAGTAGTCACCTCGCGGGAGAATTAATGTCGCGATCAGTAGAACCGAACCGCGGAAAAGCCGCCGACGCATTGGAGCGCGTAATTTATAGGAAGCACGCACATAAATAAGGACACCTACGCATGCGCGAAGGCTAGGAGCGCAAACGCCTCAGTCGGGGAGGATTTACAATGCATTACAATTGCGGTGGCTCGCAACAGGTCTATCTATTGCTTGACAGCATGATCGACGAATGTTCTCGATTTAAGCGAGAAACTATCGTCCAGCATGTCAATCTTTACTCTACTAAATTAAATTTACCTCAACATCACTCTGCCTAAACCCCTTATTTTATTATATCCACTAAAGGCCACTAGGATGATTGATTTTATAAGCAAAAAAAATATTATCAAATCTGAACACACACAGTAGCCAAATTTGTAGGTATGTTAAGCTGACGCAGCCACATGTGCGAATCGATTTAAAACCTATTTCATAATTAAGGGCACATTTGATGCTAATTTAATGCCCAACTGCCAAATGTAATACTTCATTATATAAAAAAACAGTGGGTTACGCTAGCTCAACGTTAAGCTGACGTAACCACATGTTCGAACTGATTTAAAACCTATTGCATAATTAAGGGCACATTTAATGCTAATTTAATGCCCTATTTCCTAATTTAATACTCCACTATTTTTATTCAAACAGTGGGTTACTTTAGCTTAACCTTAAGCTGTCGTAACCACATGTTCGAATTGAGTTAAAACCTATTTCAAAATGAAGGGCTCATTTAATGCTAATTTAATGCCCTATTGCCAAATGGAATGCTCCACTACATTAAAAAAAAACCGTAGGTTACGCTAGCTTGACGTCAAGCTGACGTAACCACATGTTCGAATTGAGTTAAAACCTATTGCATAATAATGGCACATTTAATGCTAATTTAATGCCCTATTTCCTAATTTAATACTACACTATTTTTTTTGTAAAGCTTGGGTTACGCTATCTTAACCTTAAGCTGACGTAACCACATGCTCCAGTCGAGTTAAAACGTATTTCATAATTAAGGGCTCATTTAAGGCTAATTGAATGCCCTATTGCCAAATTGAATGATCCACTATTTAAAGAACCGTGGGTTACGCTAGCTTAACGTTAAGCTAGCGTAACACATGGTTAAAAAAAATGAAGCATTCAATTTGACAATAGGGCATTAAATTAACCTTAAATGAGCCCTTAATTATGAAATAGGTTTTAAATCGATTCGACCATGCGGTTTCATCAGCTTAACGTTAAGCTAGCGTAACCCACGGGTTTTTAACAAAAAATAGTGGAGCATTCAATTTGACAATAGAGCATTAAATTAGCCTTATGTGAGCTCTTAATTATGAAACAGGTTTCAACTCGATTCGAACATGTGGTTACGTCAGTTTAACGTTAAGCTAGTGCAACCCACGGTTTAAAAAAAAATGGAGCATTCAATTTGGAATCAAATTAGTCTTAAATGAGCCCTTAATTATGAGATAGGGTTTAACTCGATTCGACCATGTGGTTACGTCAGCTTAACATACCTCTAATGTGTACCTTTTTTAGTCAGCAAATAAAAAATAAATTTTCATCGGATATGGTGGAGTGGTCCCGGAGGTGAAACAAATTTGGTAATCCGCTGGACCGCTCTTTTATCCGCCTGGTAATCCGAATTGGTAACTTGGAGTAATTCAAGTAATTCTGAGTAATCCAATTCAAGTTCGGAGTAATCCACCCGTAATCCACAGTAATCCACTTGCAATTTAGTTATAATCCACATAACCCACTTGTAACCAACATAACCCACTTGTAATCCTTTTATAATCTACTTTCAATTTAGTCCTAATCCACTTTTAATCCACTCAATTCTGAGTAATCCACTTGTAATCCATTTCTAATCCCATTCATTTACCTATAAATCAGAGTAATTCGATTAATAGAGAATAATCAACTTCTAATCCGGCGTATGTCAACTTAATCGGAGTAATCCACTTGTCAGCCGGTTCTAATACGCTTCAATCCACTTGTAAACCAGCTCTAATCCGTTGTAATCCACTTGTAATCCCCTGTAATCTGCGGTAAATCAAGTAAATCGAAGTAATTCAGGTAAATGAGAGTAATCCACTTGTAAGCCGGAGTAATACAAACCAGAGTAATCCACTTGTAATCCAGATAATTCGAAGTAATTCAGGTAATCCAGTAACATACTTGTAATCGAGTTCTAATTCTGAGTAATCCAATTGAAATACTGAGTCATCCACCAGTAATCCAAAGTAATCCGTTTGGAATAAATTTCTAACCCAGAGTAATTCACTTGTAATCCAGGTAATTCGGAGTAATTCAGATAATCCAAGTAATCTACTTGTAATCCAATTTTAATCCTGAGTAATCCACTTGTAATTCGAGGTAATCCAGGGTAATCCAATTAATTCGGAGTAATTCAGGCAATCCAAGTAATCCACTTGTAATCCACTTAATCTATTCGTAATCCATATTAATCCACTTTCAATCTACTTAAAGCAAAGTAAGTGAGGTAATCCAAGTAAATAACTTGTAATCCAGAGTAATGCAGGTAATTCGGAGTAGATAATTTACGTAAGTAATCCAATAGTTTTCAACTATTTTGATGAAATTTTTTAAAAAATTAATTTAATAACGTAAAATTTAACTATTCCATTTTTTGTTCAAAATTGATCTTTTTTAGTTGAAAATACAACTAGGTGGTTGAAGTACTTTGGTAAAAAGTTCAGTTTTCTGGTTGAAGATTCTTTATTTTAGTTCAAAATTTATTGATTGGAAAATTAATTATTTTGTTGAAAAATAGTTTTTTTGTTGTTCAAAATAATTTTTTTGAACTGTATATTCGAGTATTTCATTTTTGGTGAAAATCTGTCTTTTTAAGTTGAAAGTCTGTGTATTTTGTTAAATTTTTTTTGTACAAAATTAAGATTTTTGTATTTTGTTGCGAATTCGTATTTTTTGGTAAAAATTTGTTTAATTTTCCAACAAAAAGTTAAACTAAGAAGAGTAATTTTCTATCAAAAAGACGAATTTTTAACAATCCACATGTATGTTCAACATAATAGTTGAATTTTTAAACTAAGAAAATCCATCTTCAACCAAAAATGGAATAGTTAAACTTTCATTTAAAAAATCAATTCTTAATGAAAAAAATTGTGTTCTGCAAAACAGTTGAATTTTCTACCAAATTGTTGGATTTTCTAAATAAATAGACGAATTTTTGGTATAAAATTGTTGAATTTTCAACCCAAAAATGTGACATTTTAACAAAAAAGTTCATTTTCAACCAAACAGATAAATTTTCATTTAAGAAAATGAATTTTTACCTCCAAAAAGGAAGGTTTCAAAAAAGTAGTTCAATTTTCAACCAAGGAGATGAATTTTCAAACTGAAAAGGTGATTTTTCAACAAAAAATATAATAGATTGTATTTTAAAAAAATAATAATTTCAAATAAAAAAATTAAATTTAACAACCAAAAAATATGAATTTTCAATAAAGTAACTTAAATTCTCAACTAAAAAAAATTAATTTTCAACCAAAGAAAAAAATTGATTTTTGACCAAGCAAAGAAGGATTTGAAACAAAATGCATACATTTTTAACCAAATATTTAATTTTTCAACCAAGAAGATTAATTTCCTGTCAAAAAAAGACGAATTTTCAGCCAAATGGTTGAATTTTTTCTCTAAAAAAGGTCAATTTTTAACCAAAAATTAAATAGTTAAATTTTAATTGGAAAAAAATAATTTTCAATTTCGCAAAGCGAATTTTCTACAAAACAGTTGAATTGTCTACCAACTTGTTAAATTGTCAAGCAAGAATGAAGACTTTTTCACAAAACAGTTGAATTTTCAACCTTAAAATATGAATTTTCCACAAAAAATTGAATTTTCTACCAAATATATTTTTGTTTAAATAAATATTTTTTAAATGTTGGGAAAAGAGCAAAAATAATTCACTTAAAATATTTTTCATCCAAAAAATATTTCAGTTGACTTATCAGCAACAGAATATGAATTTTAAACAAAAGGTTAATATTATACGAAAAGAGTTGAATTTTTAACCCAAAAAGACGAATTTTTAACAAAACAGTTGAATTTGCAGAAAAAAAATGATGTCTTTTTAAGAAAATTGTTAAATTTTCAACCAAATAATAAAATTGATAACTAAAAAGATAATCTTCAGGAGAAAATTTTTGCGAATTTGCAAAAATTACGTACATGAGTGAAGGACCCCCTACCGTAACAAATCGTAATCAATATTTGTGGGCTGTACGTCATTTTGAACCAAAAAAGGAATTTTTCCCCACTGTGCACCCGAGGGGGAAACTACTCCTAAAAATGCGGTCCAGCGGAGGTGGATTACTTCGGATTACCCTGGATTACCTCTATATACAAAATTAGTCTGGATGACCTAAGATTACTCCGGATTACATAGGATTACTCTGGATTACATACAATTATGGTGGATTACTCCGCATAAACTGGGCTCACGCGAATTTTCAACTAAAATGGTTTATTTTTGAACAAAATTGTTAAATTTTTAACAAAATAGTGAATTTTTTAACTAAGAACATTAATTTTCTATCGAAAAAGACGAATGTTTAAAAAAATACATAAATTTTCAACTGAAAAAGGTACATTTTCAGTTCAAAAATAAATATTTACCTAAAAAACAATGATTCTTCAAAAAAATAGTTAAATTTTCAAACAAAGTGATGCATTTTCAACTAAAATGAAGAATCTTCAAGCAAAATATTGACTTTTTAACAATACTGTGGAATTTTCTACAAAGATTAATTTTTATCCAAAAGAGAAGAATTCTCAACAAAAAATGTAATGTATAATTGATATTTCAGCAGTTGAACTCAACCAAAAAGACAAATTTTCAACAAAACCTTTTAGCTTCTCAAACAAAAAGGATACTTGTCAACAAAATTGTTTTTTTAAAATGTTAATTGTCAACCAAATCCTTGAATTTTCTAACAAACTAGTTGAATTTTTAACCCAAAAAGACGAATTTTTAGCAAAACCGTTGAAGTTTTAACAACAAAAAAAGACTTTTTCACAAAATTGTTGAATTTTCTTCAAAGTAGAATATGTTTTAACCAAAAAATTGAATTTTCAGCCACAAAATTACAATTTCAACCGAGAAGATTAGTTTTCTACAAAGTGGATTAATTTTTAACCAAATAATTGAATTTTTAACCAAATAATCGAATTTTTAACCAAAAATATAAATTTTCAACCGAGAAGATTAATTTTCTACCAAAAAAGACGAATTTAAAAATTATACATGAATTTTTAACCAAGCAGTTGAATTTTCAAATAAAAAGATAACTTTTCATCCAAACAGTTGAACTTTTAGCAAAAAAATATAAATTTTCTACCATAATGAAGCACTCACATTTTCATTGCAAAAAAAAAATAATTTTACAAAAATATCGAATATTCAGCAAAATAGTCCAATTTTTAATCAAGGAGATGCATTTTCAACTAAAATGAAGAATCTTCGACTGGAATAGTTAAATTTACATTTTAAAAATAAACTTTCAACCAAAAAACAAAGAATTTTTAGTAAAATAATTAAATTTTCAATCAAAGAGAGGAATTTTTAACTAAAATCAAAAAAATGAATTTTTAACATTCAGCTCGAATATTAACCAAGTAGTTGAATTTTTTACAAAAAATATTATTTATCTACCAAAAACGACAAATTTTTAACGAAATAGATGAATTTTCAACCCACTAGTTGAGTTTTCAACTGAAAAGGTAAACTTACAATCAAAAATTTATAAGTTAAATTTTCATTTAAAAAAGTTAATTTTCAACCAATAAAACCAAATTTTCAACAACATAGTTAAATTTTCAACCAAATTATTTTCAACTGAAATCAAGAAACTTCAACGAGAAAAATGAATTTTTAATAAAGAAGTTAAACTTTCAACCAAGTAGTTAAATTTTTAACTAAAAAATATAAATTTTCATCCAAATAACAGTTGAATTTTTAACTAAAAAAGATAAATTTTCAACCAAAAATGGAATAGTTACAATTTCAATTAAAAAATAAATCTTTTACAAAAAATAGAATATTCAACAAAATAATCACATTTGTAATCAAGGAATGAATTTTCAACTCAAATGAAGAATCTTCAGCTGGAATATTTAAATTTTCAATTAAAAACAAATTATTTTCAATAAAAAAAAACGATTTTCAACGATATGGTTAAATTTTCAAGCAAATAAATCAATTATTCCATCAAATTAGTTAAATTGTCAATCCAAAGACGAATTTTCAACAGAACAATTGAATTTTCAAACAAAAAATGACTTTTAAACAAAATTGTTAAATTTCCTACAAATTAGATTAATTTTCCACCATAAAGTTAAATTTTCAACCAAAATTATGAATTTTCAACAAGGAAGATTAACTTTCTACTGAAAAAGGCGAATTTTTATCAAAATACATGACTTTGAACTAAAATAGATATAGATCACAAGCTAATTCTGCCGTGATTTGGAAAAACCTCGTTAACTGCAAAAAATCGAAAAATGAGTTTTTTATATCGTTGGAATCGTGAAAAAAGATACACCTGATTATTGAAATAATTTTTTTAAATTGTTGATAACTTTATAAATCATTATTGCATAATTTTTATAAAACACCGTTAACTGCAAAGATTGGCGAGTTGTGATTTGAGAGAGAGCCGTAACTGACCGTTAACTGCAGGCGTAAATCCGAGACGACTAAATACGTGACGTCAAAATTCGAGAAAACGCCGTAACGGACAGTTACGGACTTTACCAAAATTATTGGACGGCGATTTCGAGCCTTCGTGATTTCAGAGAGGTCCGTAAGTGCTTACGGCGTTCTGCGGAATCATCGAACCCGGAGAAAAAAGGTTTGTGATTCGAGAAACGCCGTAACTGCACTTATTATTAGTTATTATATTCTTTTGCCGTGAACGGCGTTCTCTGAAATCACGGCAGGCCTATTTCTGAGGTCCGTAATTCGAAGAGAGCCGTAACTGCCCGTTACGGCGTTTTCTCGAATTTCTGCATCCCAATCAACACCGTTAACTGCATTTTAGATAATTAATAATTAATTTGAAACAAAAAGTGCATCTAAAAACTCGTAAACTGAAGAAAAAAAAGGTAAAAAAATGTTGAAATCGCAAGGGGAAAAAGTAAAAAGTTAAAAATAAAGACAAGATCAGTGGCTTTAGGGCAAAATTTGAGACCTTGCTTCCGCAAACGGGGATATATCCCGTCTGAAATCACTGAATCTGGAACCTGTTCTTGTAATACACAAGGTGCAATTAAGATAGGTTATCAACTGGTCGTTCCCGTCGACGCCTCCCTGAAAACGAGTTTTGCAGTTCTTGATTTAAGGGGAGAAGATATCGCAAAGTTGAGCAGAGCGAATCTATAAACCTGATTTCTTCAGGGTTAACTGGTTCGCAAAACGATATTTTACAAAGCTTCCATAATACCCGTATTGTTCCTGCAAATATTATTCAAAAGATTAGATTCATCTACTACAAATTATATATACATTGCAAATTTCTAATACAATAGGCACTACAGACCCTGATTACAATCATTACGAGTCGGTTTTTCTAGAGCATACTGCAAGCCGGGGCTAACCGGGACATGATGGGGAAACCGGGCCACTCATAATTTCATATTGTCTAATTTCATTTCTCTTTTTCTGAATAAAAATCTCAAAGATTTTTCATTATTTTCGATCAAATAAAAGTCAAACTTTTTTTAGAGGCTCAAACAGTCTCTAAAAGAAAATTTGACGTTGGAAAATTTGGATAAAAATAATATTTATATAAATTTGTCATTTTCTCTATTTTAGTTATGCCGATTACTCACTAAACTTGTTTGTTCAATTTATTGAGGGGTCATCCGGAAACAATGTACGACGATTTGGTTTTTTTTTGGGGGTTCTTTATGAATTAACAAAGTAGTTTAACTTTCAACCAAGTAGTTGAAATTTTCAACAAAAAATATAAATTCTAAAAAAAAAGTATTAGTTTATATTTTAACAGAAAAAACGAATTTTCATCAAAAAGGTTGAATCCCTCACTAAACAGATTCATTTTCAACTCAAAAAAGACGAAATCTAAAAAAACTACATAAATTTTTAACCAAATAGTTGAATTTTCTACCAAGAAAATTAATTTTTGACCAAAAAGGACTAATTTTCAACAAAATGCATAAAGTTTTAACCAAATTGTTGAATTTTTATGCCAAAAAGCAGAATTCACTATAAAACATTTGAATTTTCAACAAAAAAGTTGATTTTCAGTCGAAAAGGTGAATTTTCCACAAAATAATTAATTTTTTAGGTAAAAAAATTAATTTTGAAGAATAGAATCAATTTTTAACAGAGTAGGTCAATGTTCAACCAAATATGTAGATGAATTTTCAACTAAAATTATGAATTTTTAACCAAACCATTGAATTTTTGAAAAAAGTAGTTCGTCTTAGGTTGAATTTCCAACCTAAATTTTAGATAAAATTTTTAATAATAAACGATTTAATTTAACCAAAAAGAAAAATGTTCAAAAAAATACTTGAATCCTCAAAAGATTAATTTTCTGCTAAAAAAGACGATTTCTCAACAAAATATAAAAAAAATTTAATGAAATAGGTAAATTTTTAACCATGAAAATAAATTTTCTACCCAAAAGGACAAATTTTCAACGAAATACATTATTTTTTCATCAAAAAGTTATGTTTTCAAAAAATTTCTATAAAAACATGAATTTTTAAATTAAAAAACGAATTTTCTACCAAATATTTAAATTTACAAGGAAAAAGTTAATTTTCAACCAAACAGTTGAATTTTCAACCAAATAGTTAAATTTTCAGTCCAAAAATTAATTTTAAACCACGAGATCAATTTTTAACAAAGTAGGTCAATTTTTAACTAAAACTATGAATTTTCAAACAAATAATTAAATTTTTGACCAAGAGAATTAAGAAAATAAATTTAAATATTCATATTTTTTACCAAATAATTGAGTTTCCAACAAAAAGAAGATAATTAATTAAGAAAGATTTTTGAATCAATAAAGAAAATAAATTTCTTGCAAAATGTTAAATTATCAAGCCAGAAAGAGGAGTTTTCAACAAAATAATTGAATTATCGACAAGAAGTTTGATTTTCCGTAAAAAAAGACGAATTTGCAACAAAATACATAAATTTTTAATCCAATACTTGAATAATTTTCAAACAAATTTCATACATTTTCTACCAAATAGTTGAATTTTCAAATTTAAACTAAAAAGACCAATTTTTAACTCAAAATGTAATAGTTACATTTTCATTTAAAAAATTAATATTTAATTTAAAAAACGAATTTTCTACGAAAAATTTGAGTTTCCTACCAAATAGTTGAATTTTCTACAAAAATTTTAATTTTCAAGAAAAAAGTTAATTTCCAACAAACAGTTAAGTTTTCAGTTAAGAAATTCATTTTAAACCAAAAAATCAATTTCCAACAAAGTAGGTCAATTTTCAGCACAAATTATGAATTTTTAAAAACAAAAAAATTAATTTTGAAACAAGTGGCTTTACTCTTTTAACCAATGACTTGAATTTTCAACCTAAAATATGTATTTTCAATCAAAAATGCAGCAGGTAATATTTCAACATAAAATGTTTTAATTTTAAATTATAAATAGCTGAATTTAACAAAAAATACGAATTTTCAACAAAATACTTAAATCCTCAACTTAAACCGATTAATGTTCAAAAATAAAGCAACATTTTTAACAAAAAAATTGATTTTCTATCAAAAAAGACAAATTTTTAACACAATACATAATTTTCAACCAACTATTTTAATTTTCAACCAAGAGAATTAAAAAAGTCAGGGTGTCTACCCTACCTGGAAAACCTGGAAAACCTGGAATTGTCAGGGAATTTTTATATACCTGGAAAAACCTGGAAATGTCAGGGAATTTCTTTTAAATCAGGGAATTTTTTCAAGAACGTGCTTAATTTTTGTAAATTGCAATATTAAAACGATTAACAATGATTCTTCATTTGTAAAAGTAGCTTTATATTACGGGTATTGAACTATTTTGTTGAAAATTCGTTTTTTTGTTAGGTTCAAAATCAATTTTTTAAGTGAAATTTCAAGTATTCTGTTTTTGGTTGAAAATTGATCGGTTTTAGTTGAAAATTCAAGTATCTCGTTGAAAATTCATGTATTTTGTTGAAAAATCGTTCTTTTTGGTTGAATTCCTTGTTTTTGTTTAAAAATTTCAATCTTTTTTGATTGAAATATCAACTATTACATTTTTCGTTCCGAACTCATATTTTTGAATGAAGATTTAATTACTTGGTTGAGAGTTTATCTTTTGTTAAAAAGTAATTTTTTGTTGTTGTTAAAGATTCATCATTTTAATAGAAAATTCATTTCCTCGGTTGAAAAATGAACAATTTTGTTGAAAATTCGTTTCAACCATTTTGTTGAAAATTTTTTTTATTTGCATTGCAAGTATTCAATATTTTGTTGAAAAATGATCTTTTTCAGTTGAAAATTTTGACTTTTTTGGTAGAAATTAATCTTCTGGGTTGAAAATTAATATTTTTGTTGGACATTTGATGATTCATGTTTTTGGTTTCAAATTCAACTATTCCAGTTAAAGATTCATCATTTTAGTTGAAAATTCATTACTTTCTCTGAAAATTTAACTATTTTTTAAAAATTAGTTTAGTTTTTGTTGCAAATCATTTTTTTCGCTGGTAAATGCAATTGGTTGAGAATTCATATTTTTTGTTAAAAAATCAACTATCCCAGTTAGAGATTGATCATTTCAGTTGAAAATTCATCTTTTTTCAAAATTCATTTATTTTTTTGAGAATGTGTCCTTTTGAAGTTCATAATTCAAATATTTCTTTGAAAATTGATGTATTTTGTTGAAAAATCGTCTTTGTGGTAGAAAATTTATCTTTTTGGTTGAAAATTCAAGTATTCCAGTTAAATATTCATCATTCAAGTTGAAAATTCACCTGTTTGATTCAAAATAAGACTACTTGGTTGAAAGTTGAATCAAATTTGTTTTTAAAATAAATCTGTTTTTTTTGCGTGGAATATTAATTTTTTATCTGAAAATTTAATTATTCCATTTTTGGTTGAAAACAGATCATTTTTAGTTTAAAATTCAGCTAATTGTTTGAAAGTTGATCTTTTTGAGTTAAAAAAATCAACTGTTTGATTGATAATTAATGTATTTTTTGAAAAAATCGTCTTTTTGGTAGAAAATTCATCTTTTTTAGTTGAAAATTCTGACTTATTTGGTAGAAATTAATCTTCTGGGTAGAAAATTAATCTTTTTGTTGGAAATTTGATGATTCTAGTTAGAGACTCATCATCCTTTTGAAAATTCATTACTTTGTTTGAAAATCTAACTATTTTTTGAAAATTAGTTTTGTTTTTGTTGCAAATAATTTTTTTTTCGTTGGAAAATGCAATTGGTTGAGAATTCATATTTTTTGTTGAAAAATGAACTATTCGAGTTAGAGATTGATCATTTCAGATTAAAATTCTTCTTTTTTTTTTAATTCAACTATTAAATTTTTGGTTGAAACTTGATCTTTTTTATTCAAAAATTCATTTATTTGTTTGAAAATGTGTCTTTTTGTAGTTGATAATTCAAATATTTCTTTGAAATATGATGTATTTTGTTGAAAAATCTTTTTTGTGGTAGAAAATTTATCTTTTTGGTTGAAAATTCAAGTATTCCAGTTAAATATTCATCATTTTAGTTGAAAATTCATCTTTTTGGTTCAAAATAAAACTACTTGGTTGAAAGTTAAATTGAATTTGTTTTAAAAATAAATCTGTTTTTTTCTGGGTGGAATATTAATTTTTTAACTGAAAATTTAATTATTCCATTTTTGTTTGGAAATTGCTCATTCTTAGTTTAAAATTCAGCTAATTGTTTAAAAATTGATCTTTTTGAATTAAAAAACCCAACTGTTTGATTGAGAATTAATGTATTTTTTGGAAAAAAAATTCATGGACTTTAGAGACAAATTCAAGAAATTATTATATTTTTAGTATCATTTAATTATTTAATTAATCGATCGTGCTAAAATATTTAAGAATGTCTTGCAATATTAATGAAATTCCTAGAAACTGAAAAAAAAAAACATTATTTATAATAAACTCGCGAAAATTTATACGTATTCCGAGTCGAATTTTTAAAATTAGGCACTGTCTATTTCAGCTCTGAACGAGCTAGAAAAGGGGTTGGAGTTACGGAAAATTCCATAACCATAGACAGTGCGTTTAAAATATGCGGAATATTTGAATTTAAATTAAATTAAATGCTATGAAAAGTTGTACCTGGAAAAAACTTAAGATACCTGGAAAAAACCTGGAATTGTCAGGGAATTTTTTTCCGGGATTTGGGTAGACACCCTGAAAGTATATTAAATTTTGGATATTTTCTTCCAAATAATTGGATTTTCAAGCCAAAAAGACGAGTTTTCAACAAAGTAGTTGAGTTTTAAACCGAGAAGTACAATTATGAATACAAATAGTAACCAAAAAAGATGAATTCCGAATCAAAAACATAACGGTAGAATTTTCAAATAAAAAAAAATTAATTTCCAACCAAGAATATTTTGATTTTTATATTGGGTTCTATTAATTCGGCTCGCATTCAAGTGGGAACGCGAGAAAAAGAGGGAAACAGGGAAAAGTACCCTGGAACTTCGAATTCAGAACGGTTTCGTGCATGGCTTGCATTGGCCTTGATCCTATTTCCAGACCGCCAGAACAGGGGCGCGTGAATCATTTCTGTTGGATTTGGACGTTTGACGTAAACTGATGCATCTAACGCGCGGAGGGTGCGACCCTGGAGACGTTTGTCACGCTTGGCTGAACAGCCCCTCCCGCGCTCCACGCATCCCGGAACCACCGTGACATGAATTCTTACAACGGCGTAAATCTGGGCTGCTTCAATCCAAGTTCCAGTGAACTCGCATTTGCCTTGACATTTGACCAGAGGAGAGGAAAACTGCAGAAAAACACCTTCCGAGTTCAGTTGGTTTTCCGACAGTCGAGTTTGAAGGCAAGCATTCGACCTTACCCGGAAGCGTGAAGAACACATTTTAGATTGCAATAACTAGTTACTCATAGCTAAATTAATTGTTTCAACTCCGCTATATGTAAACAATGGGGTCCGAATTTATATATTATGTGTAAAAAATATCATATATTTATTGAAAAATGTTCACACGTTGAATTCTTTGAGGACTATATTTTAAATCTCGTTGAATTGTTCCTTGGCTGACGATCCTAAGTGAGTCGGATGCCATAAAGATACGGTATGTTGCACACCAGGTGAAAACAGGTGCAAACCCTGCCCCCAATCGTTTCTTGGAAGAAGGTTTATATCATTTTCAATCTGATATGATTCCCCTAATTAAGCTATTAACAATCATTTGAGATTCTCATTGATAGCACTAAATTCGAAACTTCCTTTTTTGAAAATTGAAATTTAATAACAGTTATTCCCTGTGTTTGGGTGATTTAAACATTATTAAAACAAAGATGAAAACAGAAAGGGTTGGGATTGGTAAGCTGTACAAATAAATTCCAATTATTAAAAAGTGTATGGCGCCACTTTCGATTAATATCTCTAAATTATTTCGAAACTATTGTTGCCAGGAAACCCACGTTTATGATTGAATGGAGCTTTCATTTTTTTCCGTTTAAAAAAAGTCTGTAAAACTTTAGGTTTATGAGAAATGTAAGGTTATCCAAATAATATTTACAATAATAATAATCAATGGAACAAAGGAGCCCAGAACTTTGATATACAACATGTAATGTGTAGATTTTTTTGATTTCGCAAAAAATTAGCTTTTTATGAATTTTAAAAAGTTTCAAGATAAAAAAAATGTCTTGAAATTCCTGGGAAAATCTAAGCTGTTTTTTTTTTATTTTGGTAAATAAATATTAAGAGAAAATTTACAAAGATTTCAAAACATTGAAAATTATTTCCTACGATTTCGAAGAAAAATGTGGTCTATTTTAAAGCAACATTTTTTAATTAGCAATACTACAAAGTATCATCAAAAATTCGAAAACATTTTAAAAAGAAATGAATTTTCAATTGTGAGGATAAATTTTCAATAAGAAAATATTGTTGAATTTTCGAATTGTTGACAACGTAAACAGAATATAACCTCCAAATACACATGATTTTTTTAGTCACTGCAATTTATCAAATTTCGTCATTGTGTTTATAATTTATGTTACAAAAAAGTTAATTATACAAATTACCAGTGTGTAAATTTTTGTATCCAAAAATACACTTGAAATATACTTCCAAATCGCTAAAAACTGATTTCAAGAAAACTTAACCTTTTTCACGAAGACTGGGACAACGACTCTCGATTGCTAGTACATGGCAGATTTGGAAATCACGATAATTAGGACATCGGTGCTTTCTGACTTTTAATTTTTTATAAATAAAAAGTAATATTAAATATAATGTAAAAATTTTTTTTATAATATTCTAGGATGTTTAATGCTTCAATCAGTACCAATCATTTTTTAAATAATCCTTCCAAAACAATGTTCTAAATATTTGAAGTCAATGAAATCTCTTATGGTCACGATTAGTGGGACGTTTACCTTATTGCATTTTTTCAGCACTCAATAATATTTTACAAATTGGTTTTTTGTAGTAAAACTTTTTTCATTAACGTAATGCAATGTTGATGCAAGAATATAAAAGATTCCTTGTTTGGAGACGAATCGATTGACCTATAATGTTAATTCATTTTATCGAAGAGTGAGAAAGTTATGGTAATTTATATTATATTTGAAATTGATTTTTATAGTAAAAATTTTTTCATTCTCATAATTTAAAGTTGATGCGAGAATAGAAAAGATGTGTTGATCCGAGAAGAATCGATTGACTTATAATACTGATACACTTTATTAAAGAGTAAGAAAGCTATGATAATGCATAATATTTGAAAATACGGTTTTTTATATTAAAAATTTTTTCATTAAGATAATTCAAAGTTGATGCAAGGATATAAAAGGTTCCTTGGTTTGAGACGAATCGATTGACCCACCATATTAATAATTTTGATTAAAGAGTAGGGAAGTTATGGTAATTTATATTATATTTAAAATCGATTTTTATAGTACAAGTTTTTTCATTCTCATAATTTGAAGTGGATGCGAGAATAAAAAAGTTGTGTTGATTCAAGACGAATCCATTCACTTATAATATTGATACATTTTATTGAAGAGTAAGGAAGCTATGGTAATGCATAATATTTGAAAATACGGTTTTTTATAGTAAAACTTTTTTCTTAAACATAATTTAAAGTTGATGAAAGAATATAAAAGATTTCTTGGTTCCAGACGAATCGATTGACCTATAATATCAATACACTTTACTGAAAAGTACGGAAGTGATGGTAATGCATAATAATTGAAAATACGGTTTTTTATAGTAAAACTTTTTTCTTCAACATAATTCAAAGTTGATGCAAG
>CAKNYM010049043.1:66466-81558 GCA_932195095.1 Andricus curvator
TTCTATTTTTCTCTCAAAATTAATCTTTTTTAGTTTAAAATTCATGTCTTTTGTTGAAAATTTGTCTCTTTTGGTAAAAAAATAATCTTTTCAGCTAAAAATGTAACTATTTGGTTAAAAATTAATTTGTTTAACTGAAAATTTAACTATTTTGTTGAACATTTTTTTATATGGTTAAAAATAATTTTTTTTTACTGAAAATTGAACAATTCTGCTTTTGGTTAAAAATTAATTTCTTTTGTTGAAGACTTAACTATTTTGTTCATGATTCCTGTTTTTTTTTATTCAAAATTTATTTTTTTAAACAATTTAGCTATTCTATTTTTGTTTGTTTTTTATTTGAAAATTTTTATTTTTTTATAGTAAAATTATCTTTTGCGTTGAATATGCAACTATTTGGTTAAAAGTTCATATTTTTGGGTCAAAAATTCGACTCTTTTAAATTAAAAATTCATATTTTCAGGTTGAAAACCCAAGTATTTTTGAAAAAATCTTCTTTACAATTTTGCAGTAAATTCGTGTTTTTTGCTTTAAAATTCAACATTTTGAATAATATTTTTTTCGTTATTGACTGAAAATCTTTCGTGGTTAAAAATTCAACTCTTTTGTTGAAAATTTCTCTTTTTGGTTTTGTAGTGGAAATATCAGCTATTACACTTTTCGTTGAGAATTTATTTTTTTGGATGAAAGATTCATGACTTTGGTTGTAAGTTTAACTATTTTATTGAAAATGCCTTTTTTCTTGGTTGAAAATTAATTCTTTTAACTGAAATGTTTTAATTCTTATATCCATCTCCTAAGTGTACGGTTGTTTTTATACCCAAAAGAAAAATTTAGAAGAGACTTTTGGAATTGGGGTTTTGTAGCAACTAAGCCTACTAAAATACAAACCTTGGTGGACAATTTTTTACAAAAAAGTACAGAAAATTAAAACTATTTTTACAGGAATCTATAAATAAATACAATAAGTTACAACCAAAATTACAGGAAAGTACAACTTTTTTCTATTATTGAAACGAATGTTGTACTTTATTGTATTTTTATGTAAATTGTTGTATTTTATTGTAGTTGTAATTTTCTACAAGAATTTACAAAAAAATTACAACTACAAGAATTTTTGAATTTTTTTTCAAATATATAGCAATCGACTGGACACCATATACAGGGTGTCCAAAAAGTCCCGGGACGGCTGAAAATTTCCTCAGGTTAGATATTTTTCAGGGCGGTCAAGGTCATTTTTGAAGGAACTTTCAACAAGGAATTCAATGGTGACCTTTATTTTTATCTGGAACATGACCTTCACGGTAATTTCAAGGTCAAATTGATTTTTTTAAATGGGAACCTCTATTTTTGACCCCGGGAACTGAGAGAGCGGAAAATTTTACGTCCAGATATGACCTTGAGTAATCCGAAATTTGACCTGGGAAGGTCATGGCAAGGTCAAACAACGTACAGCAGGATGACTCGACCAGCATGCATTTATGAAGAAAATGTTCAACGCAAGAGTTGTAGCATTTTATACTCCCGATCGATTGGTGACTTGGACCTTGTCTATGACCAGAACCTTCACCAGGACATTTTCTTCAAAAATGCATGCGAGTCGAGTCATCCTGCTGCACGTTGTTTGACCTTGCCCTGACCTTTCCAGGTCAAATTTTCGATTTGTAAAGGTCATATCTGGACGTAAAATTTTTCGCTCTCTCAGTTCCCGGGGTCAAAAATAGAGGTTCCCATTTAAAAAAATCAATTTGACCTTGAAATAACCGTGAAGGTCATGGTCAAGATAAAAATAAAGGTCACCATTGAATTCCTTGTTGAAAGTTCCTCCAAGAATGACCTTGAGCGCCCTGAAAAATATCTTACCTGAGGAAATATTCAGCCGTCCCGGGACTTTTTGGACACCCGGTATATCTATAATTTAAAATTATGTAATTGCAATATTCTCAATATTTGTCATCCTAGGTCGAAAAAGAAACAACTTTTTGACTGAAGGTAAAAATTGAACAATTTGGATCTCGGGAGAGTGAAGGTGCGTGGGTTAGCATTTGCGGATGATAAGGCTGTTACGGCAGTCACTCAAAGGCCTGCAATGTTGAGCAGACTGAATACTAGAAACATTAATTTATACATTAAAATTAGTTTTTAAGTCTTTTTAAATATCCCCTTAAAAATTTGTTTAAAAAAATAATTTAAAAAATCTCCAGGAATCTAATAATAATATTATTATCTTGGAACTCGAATTTTTCCTACAATTTTTTAAAAATCCTGCAAAAGTAAAAAAAGCTACCTTAAAATCATCCAGATTCTTTTTTGACAAAATAATTGTTAGTTTTCCTAGGAATTTTGATACAAATTTTTTATTCATTTAAAACCTTTTAAATTGCTTAAAAAGCTCAAAATCTTCAAAAATCTGCGCTGTGTATTAAATGGTTTGAATTCTGTTCACGTTTTAAATTATTTTGGAATATTTTCAAAACTTCTAAGTATATTTTAAATTTGCTCGATTATTTTCCAGGTTAATAATTGTACAATTGTCATTTATTGATCAAAAGAGTTTCTTTTAAATCTTTTAAAATATTATGTTAAAATTAATTTTTCAAAATAAAAAATCATTTTAAATTTTTCCACCAAAATTAAGAATTTATTTTTATTTTCTTAAAACATTTAAAGATCCTTGATAAGCTTCAAAATTTTATTTCGAAGCCTTCAGAAATCTGAATGTAGTTTTTTATTTTTCAAAATATTTTCCAGTTTTAAATTAAGTTTGGATTTTCTCAAAACTTGTAAATATCTCTTAAACTAACTCAATTTTTTCCAAGTTGATAATTCTTCAATTGTTATTTATGCATCAAAATTCAATAGTTTCACTTACATTTATCAAAAATTTGTTAAATAGGATATATATATATATATATATATATATATATATATTTGTAATTTGCTTATTTTCGAACAGATTCAGAATCATCCTGTAAAATCAATTATTGTTCAATTTTCAATAAAGGAACTACAGTTCAATGTGATTTATTATAATAGCAAAAATTCTTGGCAAAAAAGTCGAAATGTTGATGCGGATTCTAGAAGTATTGTTTGTAAAAATTTATATTTTTTTGTAATTTTCTACAATAATTTACGTAAAATTAAAAGTGTTTTCATGACGTCAAACACCTAAATTAAAAAAATTTAAATTCCTGTACTTTTCTGTAATAACTTGTAGATTTTTACAACAAAGTAAAAAAAATATCAATAAAAAGTTATACAAATTTTTGAATTGTAGAAACTTATACTTTATTGTTAATTTTTTTACTTTTCTACAATTAAGAAAGTACAAGAAAAAAATTAGCTATTTGTATTTAACTGTATTTTGTTTTTTAATTTTGTACATTTTTCCACAGAAAAGTACAGATTTGAACAAAAAATTACAGTTGTAGAAATGTTGTACTTTCTTGTAAGAATTTTTTCCACCTGGGAATTTCCAAAAATATATTGCATTTTAAATAAAATTAATTTTGTAGTGTAACAAATTGTTCAAGTAGATTTTTTTTATTCCTTTTTAAGCGACGGCTTCACAAAATGATATTCGGGTGAGTTGATAAAGATAACGAAAGTCCCGACCTTTGGAAGGTCTATTGAATAAAGGAGGGTCCTTGCAAGCTCCTAATTGGTAACCATGGCGGTTTGGCCCTCCACATATCTTAGAATTCTCGCTTTCCTTTGTATGACACGAATCTACCTCAGAATCCACAGAAAGCTCTTGTTACAAACATTTCGTCCCTTTTAATTATTTTTCAGCTTTACTTTTTTATATTTCCTCTACTTCAATTTTCCCTTCATTATTTCCTTCCACATTGCTGAAGTTCGATATAATAACTTTTTTGAAAATCAATATTTTATGTATTCATTTGGGACACACAAATTTTCTTTCTTCTGATAAGTCCAGACTTTCTACTCTATCCCGTATTCCCTTCTTTTACCCTTTTTTAAAGAATTCCTTTTTTTCCCATCTTTTCAAAAAACTTCCCCTTTTTCCAATTTTTTTTGCTTGAATGCGAACTGAATTAATAGATTTTTGCAGGAATCTGTATTATCACCGGAGATGGTCACGATCGATTAGAAGAGACATTTTTTCAGTCACCGTGAAAATGGAAATCTACAATATCGATCAAAGTTATCTCCTCTCATACAGAACATCTTTAACGTCTTTTCAGACCAGATGGAGTTATAAATTTAAAATTTAAACAATTAAATTTATTCAGAAAAAAGATATTTTTTCTTCCTTTCATCTCCGATGATAATACAGATTCCTACAAAAATTTACCTGTATTAAAACATAACATCTTGCAAAAGAAAGCGTGTTTCAGAAAAAGGATTCTTCTTTCGATCTCTCTAGTAGCTTAGTGGTAGAGCACCTCACCAGCAATCAGTTGACCTGGCGTTCGAATCCCAGCGGAGCGAAAGGAGATCTTTTTTCTGAATAAATTTAATTTTCAAAATGTTTAATTTATAACTCCATCTAGTCTGAAAAGACGTTAAAGATTTTCTGTATCAGAGGAGATAACTTTGATCTTTATTGTAGATTTCCATTTTCATGGTATGTGAAAAGATTTCTCTTCTGATTGATCGTTACCATCTCCGATGATAATACAGATTCCTACAAAAATTGACTTGTATTAAAATATAACATCTTGCAAAAGAAAGCGTGTTTCAGAAAAAGGATTCTTCTCCCGATCTCTCTAGTAGGTTAGTGGTAGAGCACCTGAGCGGCAATCAGTTGACCTGGCGTTCGAATCCCAACGGAGCGAAAGGAGACGATCTTTTTTCTGAATAAATTTAATTTGTAAAATTTTGAATTAATAGAATATAATAACAAAATCCAACTATTTTTGGATAAAAATTAATAATTTTTTATTGAAAAGTCTGCTGTTATTTTTTGTTTTAGAACTGATCTCTTTTGGTTACAAATTCCATTATTTGGTTGAAAATGTAATTATTTTGTTGAAAATTGAACTGTTTGTTTAAAAAGTCATATGTTTTGGTGCAAAATTCTACTACTCGGTTGAAAGATAAGCTACTTTGTTAAAATTTCGTTTTTTTTTAGATTGAAAATTAATGTTCCTAATTGAATCTTTAACTGTTCCATTTTTGGCTTAAAATTGATCTTTTTTAGTTCAAAACTTAACTATAACATTTTATGTTGAGAATTCACCTTTTTTGCTTTAAAATTCAACTACTACTAAATTGGCTTGTATTAAAACATAAAATCTTGCAAAAGAAAGCGTGTTTCAGAAAAAGGATTCTTCTTCCGAACTCTCTAGAGTCTAGTAGCTTAGTGGTAGAGTACTTGACCGGCAATCAGTTGACCTGGCGTTCGAATCCCAACGGAGCGAAAAGAGACGATCTTTTTTCTGAATAAATATAATTTTAAACTTTTTTAATGTGTAACTCCATCTAGTCTGAAAAGACGTTGAAGATTTTTTTTATTAGAGGAGATAACTTTGATCGTTATGGTAGATTTCCATTTCCACGGTGTGTGAAAAGATTTCTCTTCTGATTGATCGTTACCATCTCCGATGATAATACAGATTCCTACAAAAATTGACTTGTATGAAAACATAACATCTTGCAAAGGAAAGCGTGTTTCAGAAAAGTATTCTTTTTCCGATCTCTCTAGTAGCTTAGTGGTAGAGCACCTGACCGGCAATCAGTTGACCTGGCGTTCGAATCCCAGCGGAGCGAAAAGAGAAGATCTTTTTTCTGAATAAATATAATTTAAAATTTTTTTAATTCATAACTCCATCTAGTCTGAAAAGACGTTAAAGATTTTCTCTTTAGAGGAGATAACTTGGATCGATATTGTAGATTTCTATTTTCGCGGTCTGTGAAAAGATTTCTCTTCTGATTGATCGTTACCATCTCCGATGATAATACAGATTCCTACAAAAATTGACTTGTATTAAAAAATAACATCTTGCAAAAGAAAGCGTGTTTCAGCAAAAGGATTCTTCTCCCGATCTCTCTGGTAGCTTAGTGGTAGAGCACCTGACCGACAATCAGTTGACCTAGCGTTCGAATCCCAGCGGAGCGAAAGGGGAAGATCTTTTTTCTGAATAAATTTAATTTTTCAAATTTTGAATTAATAGAATACATTAACAAAATCCAACTATTTTTGGTTGGAAATTATTCATTTTTAATTGAAAAGTCTACTGTTATTTTTTGTTTCAGAACTTATCTCTTTTGGTTACAAATTCCACTATTTGGTTGAAAATGTAATTATTTTGTTGAAAATTAAGCTGTTTTTTTAAAAAAGTCATCTGTTTTGGTCCAAAATTCTACTACTCGGTTGAAAGATAAGCTACTTTGTTGAAATTTCGTTTTTTTTTAGATTGAAAATTAATGTTCCTAATTGAATCTTTAATTGTTCCATTTTTGTCTTAAAATTGATTTTTTTTCATTCAAAACTTAACTACAACATTTTTGGCTGAGAATTCACCTTTTTTGGTTTAAAATTCAATTACGCAGCTGAAAGTTGAACTACTTTGTTAAAATTAATTGTAATGGTTGAAAGATCAATTACTTTGTTAACATTTCGTTTTTTTTGTTAAAAATAAATTATCTTAATTAAAAACGTAACTATTACATTTTTCGTTGAATATTCATTTTTTATCATTGAAAATTTAACTACCTGTTTGAAAGTTGAACCACTTGATTGTAAGTTGATCTACTTTGCTAAAAAAAAATTGTTATGAAAAACAACTTTTGTGTTGAAAATTAATATATTATTATATTCATTTGGGACACAAAAAGTTTTTTTTTACAACACAGTCTCACATAAAAAATAAGATGTTCGACGGACCAGTTTAGTAAATTCTTACGTATTTTGAGTCGCTGAATCCGAATCCGAAGTCGAAATTCCGAAGTAACTCTTGTTTTCTTCCTAACCTCAAAATTTCCTAGCCTCAAGAAACACTTTTTTCGTACATTTTGATGGTTAGGAAAGAAACGAGCTAACTTCGGATTTTTGACTTCAGATTCGGAATCAGCGACTCAGAATACGTAAGAATTGACTGGTCTGGTCCGTCGGAACTCCTACTTTTTTTGTGGGGCTATGAAATGTACGAGAAGTGTTTTTTGAGGTTACGAAATTTGGAGGTTAGGAAGAAAACGAGGGTTAACTTAGGAATTTTGACTTCGGATTCGGATTAAGCGACCCAGAATACGTGAGAAATGACTGGTCTGGTCCGTCGGAACTACTAATTTTTTTGTGGGGCTGTGAAATTTACGTCAAAAAGTGTTTTTGAGGTTAGGAAGAAAACAAGAGGAATTTCGTGTTCAGATTCAGCGACCCTGAATACGTAATAGTTGACTAGTCTGGTCCGTCGGAACTCGTACTTTTTTGTGGGGCTGTGAAATGTACGAAAAAAGTGTTTTTTGAGGTTACGAAATCTTGAGGTTAGGAAAAAAACAAGAGTTAACATCGGAATTTCGGATTCAGCGACTCAGAATACGTAAGAGTTGACTAGTCTGGTCTGTCGGACTTCCTCCTATTTGTGGGGCTGTCAAATGTACGAAAAAAGTGCTTTTGAGGTTAGGAAGAAAACAAGATTTAACTTTGGAATTTCGGATTCGGATTCAGCGACCCAGAATACGTAAGAGTTGACTAGTCTGGTCTGTCGGAACTCATACTTTTTTGGGGCTATTAAATGTGCGACAAAAAGTGTTTTTTTGAGGTTAGGAAGAAAACAAAATCTAAGTTCGGAATTCCGACTTGATTCGGATTCAGCGACCAATAAGGATCCAATAAGGATATCCAACTATTTTCGGTTGAAAGTTAATTCTTTTTAATTGAGAAGTGTACAATTATATTTTTGGTTAAAATTTTATTTTAAAAATAAAATTAAAAAAAAATTTTTTGGGTTGAAAACTAATTTTTCTAATTGAAAATTCAACTATTCCGTTTTTTTCCCTTGAAAATTGGTCGTTTTTGTTGAAAACTCAACTATTACATTTTCCGATGACAGGGATCGGATCCGGCGACTTTTTCGATTTCTTCGACTTTTTTGAAAAAATGCGACTTTCTGAAGAAATCACAATGAAACTTTTGAAAATGCAATCGAAAAATAAAAAAAAACCTAGAAAAATCTAGAGATACCTGGAAAAAATCGTGAATTTTCTTAAGAATTTGAGTGAAACCCCTGAAAAGTTAATAGATAAGATTATAGAATATACTTAATTTAAACTTAATATTAATATTATTAAAAAATTATTATTGTACTAAATACTAAGGTGTACATTAATTTTTTGTTTCAGGTACGTATGACTCATCCAGTGGATCATTTTCTATTTCAAAAGAGAATTTGATGATCGTATTGGTATGTAAAAAATGGTATTGGACATTCTAAAGCATCTTAAATCAACATTTTTTTTTTTAGGTTTTTTCGAGCATGCTCAATTTTTTTTTAATTTTTATGAAAAAAAATATTTTTATAAAATATATTTCTTTGTTGTTAAAAGTTCATTTTTCAACTATAAAAAAATTCAACTATAATAAATCCAAAAATAAAATTCAACTATAATATTTTCGGTTAAAAATGTATAATTTTTCGTTATAAATTTAACTATTTGGACGAAAATTAAATTTTCAATTGAAAATTCATATTTTCGGTTTCAAAATTTATCTCTTTTTGTAGAAACTTTATGTTTTATTGTTGTTGAAAATGCCACAATTTGGTTGAAAATTAATATGTTTTGGTTGAGAGTTCGTCATTTTTTATTGCATTCAAATGTTTTTGATTTAAAATTAAAATCGGTGCGGTTAAAATGTCAACTATTCCATTTTGGTTAAAAATGTTTCTTTTTTATTATAAAATACAACTATTTAGTTAAAAATTTATTTGTTTCAGTTGAAATTTCAACTATTTGTTTGAAAATTCAACTATTTTGTGGGAAATTTAACTGCTTTGTTGAAAATTCGTCTTTTTGGTTTGAAAATACAACTATTTGGTTGAAAGTCCAACTGTTTTTATTTTTAAATTTAATATTTTTGTTAGAAAATTGAACTATTTGGTTGAAAATTCTGAATTTGGTTGTTGTTGAAAATTCAAATATTTGGTTGAAAATTCATCTTTGTAGGTTGAAAATTGAACTATCTTGTTGAGAATTTAATCGTTTTTTTGAAAATTAAACTATCCTATCTTTGAAAGTTGGTATTCGTCCTTTAGTTACCGTTACCGTTACTTAGTTAACCATAAGGAGATCTCAGCGACGGTGGGCGATCTGTGTTTATTTGAACTCGAGATGTTTGTTTTCATAAGAAGCTTAGTGGAAGTATATATATATATATATATACATCTCTATTCCCGCTTATTTTGAAATTAAGGCTTTTAATTAACATTTTAAATATTTTATTCGTATTTTGAAAGATTCATTTTCGATTTAACGTTTTAGTCATAGTTCATTTATATTTCAAAATGTTTAAAACTTCCATATTTTGAGTACTATTTATTTTTTAATTGTGTTTGGATTTTTTATAATAAATTTTGTTAATTTTTTTATTTAAAAACCAACTTTACATTTTTGTTTAACTTTTCAGAAGGACCTTGGCCTTTTTTCAATGAATAGGATAAATTAGTTTAGGGTATCAAGAAAGAATGTATTTCCAATAATTCGTTTCTATGATAGCTTGCAAATATATAATAATTATTAATTATTTTAACAATTTTCATAAACATATTTAGAGTTTGGCTATTGTTCAAGGAATCGGTACAGTTTGTTTACAAAGTCAACTACGAATGTCTTTCTGATGAAACTTTTCTATGTTGCTTCGTAAATTTACAATAATTATTAATAATTGAAACAATTTGCATAAACAAAGAGTTTGACTATTTTTCAACGAATAGGCTACATTTCTTTTACAGAATTCACTCAGAATATCCTTCCGATGACTCTTTTCTATGAAGCTTTGCAAATCCATCGAATAAGCCCAATTTGTTTACGGAATCACCAATAATGTATTGCCAATAACTCTTTTCTACGATACTTTGCACAGTTACAATAATTATTAATTATTTAAACAGTCTTCATAAACATATTCAGAATTTGGGTATTTTTCAAGGAATAGACACAATTTGTTTACGGAGTCAACTAAGAATATCTTTCCGATAACTCTTTTCTATGTTGCTTTATAAATTTACAAGAATTATTAATTATTTAAACAATTTTGATCAAAAAATTAAGAGTTTGGCTATTTTTCAACGATTAGGCTCAATTTTTTACAGAATTAATTAAGAATATCTTTCAGATTACTTTTTTCTATAATGATTTGCAAATTTTCAAGAATTATTAATTATTTCAAGAATTTTCATAAACAAATTAAGCGCCCGGTCATTTTTCAACGAATAGGAACAATTAGTTTAGGGAATCAAGAAAGAATGTATTCCCAATAAATATTTTTTACAATACTTTGCAAGTATAAAATAATTATTAATTATTTTAACAATTTTCCTAAAAATATTCAGAGTTTGTCTATTTTTCAAGGAATAGACAGAATTTGTTTACGGAGTCAACTAGGAATGTCTTTTCGATGACTATTTTATACGCTTCTTTGTAAATTTACAAGAATTATTATTTGTAATATCATTATTTTTAACGAATTGGCTCAATTGGTTTACAGACCCAAAAATAATGTATTAAAAATAAGTCTTTCCTATGTTACTTTACAAATTTACAATAATTGTTAATTATTTTAACAATTTTCATACACATATTCAGAGTTTGGCTGTTTTTCTACAAATAGGCTGACTTTGTTTACGAATTCAACTAACAATATCTTTTCGGTGACTGTTATCTATGTTGCTTTCTAAACTTACAATAATTTTCAATTATTTAAACAATTTTAATTTAAAAACTGAGAGTTTGGTTATTTTTTAACGAATAGGCTCCATTTTTTATAGAATTAAGTAAGAATATCTTTGCAGTGACTTTTTGCTATAATGCTCTGCAAATTTCAAAGAATGAATAATTATTTAAACAATTTTGATAAACAAATCAAGAGTTTGGCTATTTTTTTAAAGAATAGGCTCAATTTGTTCACGGACTCAATAAAGAATGTTTTTCAAATACCTATTTCCTATGATACTTTGAAAATTTACAATAATTATTAATTATTTAAACAATTTTCATGAACACATTGAGAACAATTTGTTTGCGGAGTCAACTAAGATTATCTTTCCGGTGTCTCCTTACTATGTTTTGTAAATTTACAAGAATTATTAATTATTTAAACAATTTTGATTTAAAAATTTAGAGTCTGGCTATTTTTCAACGAATAGGCTCAATTTTTTACAGAATTATTTATTCTGCATCGTGAGATGGTATCCATGCGAAGCCGTGTAAAAATCAAAATTATTGAAGTAAAAATTAATTTCATGGTATTTTATTTAAATTAATTTCCAAATAAAATAAATACATGTAAATAAATTGGTCGCGCGCGGAGCGCGCGTATGAGGCTCTAGTTTTGTTAAAAATGCATTGTTTTGGTCGAAAATTGAACTGCTTCGTTGAAAATTCGTCCTTTTGAATTGAAAATTCATCTCTTTTGGTAGAAAAGTTCTTAGTCGAAAATTCATCTTTCTTGGTTGAAAAATCAACTGTCTTCTAGACAATTCATCTTTTTTGAAAATACTACTATTTGGTTCAAAATTTAACTTTTTTTGGTTGAAATTGAATCTAAAAACAATTTTTGGGTCAAAAATTAATTTTGTTGTTGAAAATTCAACTATTCGGTTGAAAATAATATTTCTTGGTTGAAAATAAACTTCTTTGTTGAAAATTTATCTTTTCGTATTTAAAAGTCAACTATTTTGTTGAAAATGCAGTATATTTCGACTTGAAATCTTAAGACTTTCATATTTATTTCAAAATGGTTTATATACATTAATTTTATTTGAAAGAATTGATTCCTTTATTATTCCCCTATTTGCGTGAAAAATCACCCTACTTTCCCTTTTTTTGAGATAATTTTGGGTTGTGAAGTCTCGGTTTTTCGTGAATATTTTTAAGTAAAATATATATTGAAGATAATAAAAAAAAAGTTTGAAAAGCAGGGTTTTTTTAGAGAAGAATCGTCTATAGAAATATATGGAGTATGTACTAATGAATGAAATGCTAATTGGATAGCCAAATGTACATATTCATTAGAACCCAGTCCTAAATCCCACTTGATTTAGACCTCTTCAGAAAATTATTCCGCAGCTTTAGAATTTCTGGTTTCTATAAATTTCTATGAAAATGTGGACGCTAAATCCCACACACTCGAGTTAATCCTGATTATTTCAAGTATAGAGGATTTTGGGTAGAGTAGTAAGTTGAGGAAAACAGAATGCTGCGTGTTTACACGCGGATAAATAATCCACCGTTGAGAGGGTCAGGCCTGGGTCATTGAGAAAACTGAGGTCATTTTAATGCCAAAACTCGAGAGGGCTGTTGACCTGAAAAGAAACGTCCGTCATTCCTGGCGTATAAATTGGCGTAAACGCCAGGACCATTGAATGTGCTCATGGCCTCACCCTACTAATCTCAAATCGATTCGATATTTTCCCCTCGATTTTCCCTTGGTTCGGTGCTCCTGGCACTCAACTTCTGGGAAAAAAGATCGGGAAATGCAGAAAATTCGAGCAGATGACAATTCCGCCCTGGGACCTGCGAACGGTTCCCCCACTACACGGATTCCCCTCACTCAGCCGAACTGCTGTTGTCGATCCTGGTGAGCGGGAGTCCTTTGTACCTAATGAGGACTAGAATGCGGAATATAACATTTTTTCAATTTAGCACTTGATAATTGATAAATATAATATTCGAAATCTGCTAATTATAACGATTCCAACGATATGTTATTTGAATTAAGAAATTGAAAATTAAAGCAGAAATGTTAAAGTTTATGTGAAATTTTATGAACAAATTTTGCAGTATTTTTATCAAATCCACTGCAGTAGCTTTAATTTATTGGTTGGCTGAAATTTGGGACAGATGACAATTCCGCCCTGGGACCTGCGAACGGTTCGCCCAACTACACGGCTTCCCCTCACTCAGCCGAACTGCTGCGTCGAGCCTAGTCAGCGGGAGTCCTTTATACCTAATGAGGACTAGAATGCGGAATAGAACATTTTTTCAAATTAGCACTTGATAATTGATAAATATAATATTCGAAATCTGCTGTTCATAACGATTCCAACGATATGTTATTTTACTTAAAAAGTTGAAAATTAAAGAATAACTGTTCAAATTATGAGAAATTTTATGGAAAATTTTTCAGAATATTTCACTAAAATTCACTACAGTAGTTTTAATTTATTAGTGCAATATTTTACCTCGTATTTTACCTAACTTGGGAAATTCCGGAAGCTCATATTTGGCCACATTAGAAAACTCATTAACAAACATCCTAAATATTTTTTACTACTCAACCAATTTGTTTATGAAAGTTTATTAAAAATACTATATAAACATATAGAAAGCAAAATATGGAGACAATCTCAAAAATGTCGTTTTTTAAATCTAACTTTAGAAATTTTGAACAGAGACCAAAATCGGAAAATTGCATTTGCTTAAGTGTCGAAGAAAAGTTAAAAACTGAATTCGACAAATTTTGAAAATAATTATTCTTCCTTTAAAAAATAATATGTTTGATATGACTGTCTCCAGACGTTTTACTACTGGCATTAAAGTTTTCTTTTTATTAACTTAAGCCTCAACCAAAACAGACTAATTTTTAAACAAAAAAAAATGAATTTTTATAAAAAGAGTTGAATTTTTAACCAAGAAAGATTTTTCGGTCGATAAAGAAAAAAAGTCTGAGCCAAAATGTTTAATAGTTTAATGTTTATTTTTTAAGTTTCTAATTTATTTTTTTAAATGTTTTTTTTTTTAAGCAAATGTTTAATAAGAATAATTTCTTCACAAACCAGACCGGCAATCTGGAAGACCTGGGTTCGGATCCCAGCGGAGCTTGAGAGAAATTTTTTCACAATTTAAAAATAAAAATCAATGTTTTAAAATATTCATTTTAGACCAGTAGACAAAAAACAATCAACATCAAATTATTCAAAATGTTTAATAATTCAACATTGAAGAATTAATCGAAAAATGTATACATTTTTATAATTATATAATTTTAGACAATTTTAAGCTAGAAACATTAATTTATACATCGAAGTGTGTTCTCAAATCTATTTAAAAATTCGCTTACAAATTTGGTTTAAAAAATCCAGTTTAACCTTTGAAATCTATCTGAAATCTTTGTGAAATAATAGAAGTCTTTGTGAAATCTTTAAAATGTATCTGAAGTCTTTACGAAATATTTGAAATCATTGAAATCTTTGACAAATCTTTGTGAAGTCTTTGTGAAATCTTTGCGAAATATTTGAAATATTTTGGAATTATTCGGTAATGTTTGTGAAATTATTGAAATCTTTGTGAAATCTTTGAGAAATGATTCAAGTCTTTGTGAAGTCTTTTAAATCTATCCAAAATCTCTGAAATTGTTGTGAAATCTTTATTCAATCTTTGAAATATATCTCAAATCGTTGTGAAGCAATAAAAGTCTTTGCGAAATCTTTTAATTCTATCTGAAATCTTTGCGAAATATTTGAAATCCTTGTGAAATCTTTTCGAAATATTTGAAATCTTTGTGAAATCTTTGAAATCTTTGTGAAGTCTTTGTGAATTCGCTACAATTTTTTGAGAAATTTTTGAAATCTTTGTGAAATATTTGAAGCAATAAAAGTCTTTGTGAAACCTGAAATCTTTGCGAAATATTTGAAATCCTTATGAAATCTTTTTGAAATATTTGAAATCTTTGTGAAATCTTTGAAATTTTTGGGAAATCATTGAAATCTTTATCAAATCTTTGTGAATTCTCTAAAAACCTTTGCCAAATTTTTAAAATCTTTGTGAAATCATTAGCAAATCATTAAAGTCTTTTAAATCTATCCGAAATCTCTGAAATTGTTGTGAAATCATTTAAATCTTTGTTTAATCTTTGAAATCTATCGGAAATCGTTGTGAAACAATAAAAGTCTTTGTGAAATCTTTTTTAT
>CAKNYM010049043.1:86416-97175 GCA_932195095.1 Andricus curvator
ATGGCAAATTACCATAGATTACCCAAAATTCATTTTTAAAAATTTCCATAAATTTCCGGAAATCTATGAAAAATTTCGGTCATTTATGTTAATTTTACAGATAAATATGGTAACTTACCCAAAATTCATTTTAAAAAATTTCCATAAATTTCCGCAAATCTATGAAAAATTTCGGTCATTTATTGTAATTTTACAGGTAAATATGGTAACTTACCATAGATTACACAAAATTTATTTTTTTAAATTTCCATAAATTTCCGGAAATTTATGAAAAAGTCCTAATGAGTCCTAAAAATATAAGATAATTGCTAGGTATTATTAAAGGATTGCGAAAGATGATCTTTTAGATTTTGTGAACAAAAATAATTGTTTAAATATTTCAACAAAATCGTGTAACTAATTAGGCTTAAAAATAACAAAATTAAATTTTTTTGAGAAACGACACAATTAGGAAGAAAAATTAAAACACAAAAGTTGTTCACCCAAAAAGGATCTACAAATTTGTTATTAATAATTTTTAGACAGGACGAGTAGATTTTCTTTTAATCGTAAAAAATAAAAAATAAATTTTTTTGAAAAAAGGAGACAAAAGACGAAAAAAATGAAAAGACAAAAGCTGTTCAACCAAAAAATATCTACAAATTTGTTATAAACTCTTGTTATAAAAATATATTAAAAAAAAAAAATTAACTTTTTGGAAAAAGGACACAAGCTACAATAACATTTTATTTAACAAAATTTTTCGCCTAAATTATATCTACAAATTTTCTTAGAACCGCCGTACGCTAAGATGCTTATTTTTAATTTAAATCGTAAAAAATAACATTGATAATAAACAAATCAAATTTATGAAAAAACGTCACAAGTTGCAATAAAATGTTTAATAATGCATATCATGAATTGTAATAATATAAATTTATTGAAATGATATATTTTTCAGGGTAGCTGAGAATTAAAATTGATGTAAAATAAGGAACAAATAAATAATCTGAAATATCTGAAAAGTAGAATTTTCAATTAAAAAGGGTTATTTTTGAACCAAAAATCGAATAGTTAAAATTTCAGTTGAAAAAATTAATTTTTAACCAAAAAAAGAAGATGATGAATCTTCAACCAACAAAAAATAATTTTTAACAAAGTAGTTCAACTTTAAACCAGGTACTTGAATCTTCAAATAAATTTTCAACAAAAAACGGAATAGTTATATTGTTAACAAAAAAAAATTAATTTTCAACCAGAAAAAGGAGGAATTTTCAACACAAGAATTAAATTTTCAACAAAAGAGATGAATTTTCCACTAAATTGATTATTCGTAAACCAAAAAATACATTTTTAACAAATTAGTTAAAAATTCAAACAAGTAGTTGAATTTTCATCTAAGAAAGATAACTTTTGAACCAAAAATAGAATAGTTATTTCAACCAACAAAATCCTTTTCAATACAAAATGTTGAATCCTTAATGAAAACAGATTAATTTTCAAGCAAAGAGTTGTATTTTTAACCAAAAAAGATATCAATTCTACCAAAAAAGTTGCATTTTCATGCCAAAAAAACGAAATGTCAACTAAAAAGATCAATTTTCTACCAAAACTGAAATAGTTCAATTTTCAGTTAAAAAGTTAATTTTTAACAACAAAAAGTTGAATTTTCAAGAAAATAATTACATTTCCAACCAAAGAGTCGAATATTTAACCAAAAACTGTACTTTGTAACTAATTAATTCAACTTTTAACCATGCAGTTCAACCAAAAAAGATAAAATTTCTTACCAAAGCGATGAATTTTCAACAAAAAAGTTAATTTTCAACCAAATAGTAGAATTTCATATCAAAGAGACAAATTTTCAACTAAAAATATCAATTTGATATCCAAAACAATAAATTTTAAAAAATTAGTTCAATTTCTAACCAATTAGTTGAAGTTTCAACCAAAAAAGATAAATTCTCAAAGAAAAATGTAATAGTTGAGTTTCAACCAAAAAATATTTTAATTTTAGACAAATAACGGTTGAATTCAACAAAAAAAAGAACGAATTTTCAACTAAAGATTTAAATTTGTTACCAAAAGAGATCAATTTTAACTGAAATAATGAATCTTCAACCAAAATACTTAATTTTTCACAAAGTAGTTCAACTTTGAACTAAGTATGTAGTTGAATTTTCAACTAAAAAATATGAATTCTTAACAAAAAATGGAATAGTTACATTTTCAACCGAAAAGATTAATTTTCAACTAAGAAATTCATTTTCAACCAAAAAAAGAGCAAATCTTTCACAAAATATTAAAATCCCAAAACAAAACCAACTAATTTTAATCAAGCAGTTGCATTTTTAACACAAAAAAAAGATTTTTTTAAAAAGTTACATTTTCGACTAAAGAGGTGAATCTTCAACCAAAAACATTAATTTTCAACAAATCAGTTCAGCTTTTAACCAAGTAGTTGAATTTTCAAAAAAGATAAATTCTCAAACAAAATTTGAATCTTTGAAGAAATCTACTGAAGAGTGTAGTTTTAAATTTACATTGAAAGTATTAATTATAGTAAGGAAGAAATGACAAATCTCGAAAAGAAATAAAATGTTTAATCTTTCCCACATTTTCCTCTTTTTCGTGAGAAAATCATCCTATTTCCCCTTTTTTGAGCTCCTTTTGCCCTGTGATCCCTGTTTGATAATTGATAAACTAAATAATAATAATCAGAAAAGTGAGAATTTCGCTTAGAAAATCAAGTTAGTTTTCCACTGCTAGTTTTCCACTGCACTTTTTGATTTCGCATAATTTTAGGCTATGAACTGAAGTTAGTTTAAATAAAAAAAAAGTTATTGAAAACAATGGAAAGTTTATCCGAATGAACTTTTCTGCAAGTTAAATATCTGAACGGTCAAGCATAGAAAATATTTGAATTGTTTAAAAATTTAAGTGGTCAAGCACGGAGCACTAATTTTAATTTAACTCTCCTATTTTCTGAAATTGCTTCAGTCTTCCTGCCTTACAAATTTCGAAGAATCTTCTCTCATGAGTTATAGAATCGCTTTCAATTAGCAACGATCAAAGCTTCTTGTATCTTTTGAGAGAAGTTTCGTTCCGCCACCCATTAGCTAATTCATCTAATGTAGGACCGTCGAATTCAGAAACAAACCATCCAAAAATATATATAGATATAATAGTAATAATCTAGATATGTTTGAAAGTTCTGAAAGCTGTTCGTTTGAAGTAGCAATTCGCCATTTTAGACTTAACCTTTCCTCCTCTTGACAAAAAACGAACTCAGGGATGAAAAGGGAGAAACAGGGGACTTATAATCGCCTGCAATTTCATTAATTGCATCACTAGACCTCGCATAATTCTCTTTTTTGTTCTCGAACAAAACGAGTATAATCGCTTTTGTTTTCCGGCAGAAGAGCAGTTCACTTAATTTGGGCTACTTGAGTCTCCAGTCAGAAAATCATCTTCTCATATAATTATAAATAAGAAAAAAACGAACCTAATAAGAAAATCGACCTATTTTTGGTTGGAAGTTAATTCTTTTTGGTTCAAAATTAAGGGAGGCCGCAGGTCAGTGAAAACCTGGATTAAAAATAGAAAATTACAAAATGATACAAAAAATTTTTTAAATACAAAGACAAATCAGACGAATCAAATTTTGTATTTCAAATGATAATTTTCCGAGCTGGGAAAGGGGAGGGAAAAGTTATGTCGCACCCGATCCCTTTTCCAGCTTTATGATTTCTTTACAAAAATTGCCAGAATTACTCTATTTGAAAATATATGATCAAAAAGTCTTTTCTATTCATACGTCAACTTTGAATTATGTCGATGAAAAAAGTTTTTCTGTTTGAAACAGATGATTCAAATATTATAAATGAGCATAACTTTCTTAATCTTCAATAAAGTGTATTGATGTTAGGGGAAACTGGGGCGAGATGAGCATACGGGGTCAATTAGACACTGCATTTTCTCTCAAAATATGTGATTTTTGTGGCTGTTCTTTTCAGAAATAACAGTAATAATGATTTTCTAATTTCTCGGAAAAAGGAAAAAATTAAATAGAGTAGATAAAGTAAAAATAAAAATGATTACAATTTCGAAACCTGAATCCTGTTATTCTATGATATCATAGAACGAAAAAAAAAGATTGAAAATAACAGATAATATTTTTAAACTAAAGTTTGTCGTGAAGTTTATTTACCGAACTTGAATGTTCTAACGCATTTATACACAATTAATTAATAAAAAAGTTAATATTGAAGTTTTAATCATAATTATGATTTGGGACGGAATGAGCCGTTCATGGGGTGAGATGAGACGCTCTTGTCATGCTTGTCATAACCTCATTATGGAGCTGGCAGAGAAGTTTTTTTTCGCAAGATTTGAGTGGAATTTTCTAAAATATATAAAAACATTTAAAGGAGAGTTGCAATAGTGAAAACTTACGAAAGAAAAACTGACATTCGTGTCTAGAAGAGTCTATGACAGCTATTGTAAAATCTGTTGTATAAAGAAATTCTAGCGTCAGGGCAGCTGCAATTGGGTTCGTTTATAAATTTTATTTTTTGAGTTGTTTTTTCTGCATATTCAAAACGAAATTTTTATTTATATTGACAATGACAAATTGCAAAAGGCTTCTAAAATTTATATTTAACATCATTTCTTTAAATTTTTCAGAAAAATCCCCGTTTTCATCCAGGGCAAAATTATGGTTTTTAGGTATGAATTTTATAAAAACAGTTTATCAATTATTTTAAAAAAATTTTAGAACTATGTTATAAATTAAATATTGAAAATAGATGTTAATTGAACTTGAAATTAGAAAAGTTATAATATAAAGGAAAAATTTGAATTAATTAACCATTAAATGCATTTATACTGTCAAATATTTATAAAATCCTTCCTCTAAGTAATCAAACCTAATTATACCTTACAAAATTATTTGTTGAACATTTTACAGTGCATGAATTAGTACGAATAAGCATATTGTTCAATTGTGAAAATAATTATATTTTGTCGTGTACGAAAAACACGAAAAATAATCTTCTATTGACAAAAACTTATAAATAGTTGAGGTGTCTCATCTCGCCCCAATACGTGTCTCGTCTCGCCCCAGAGCATGGAGAGAGATGAAACATGTGCAAAAATGATAATCTTCATATTTTTATCGCAATTACTATTTTTAGAACACTTCGTCTTTCATGAAATTGATACACGAAGGTTCATCGATTGTATATAACCACTTACATCTTTAAAAACTGCTATATATTTCAAATATTTCACTGCAAATTATAATTATGCTCATCTCGCCCCGGCCTCCCCTATAGATCAATCGATTTGCCTCGAATCAAGGAATGTTTTTCGTTCTTGCATCAATTTTGAATTATATTAGTGAAAAAAGTGGTACTATAAAAAACCGTATTTTCAAATATTATGCATTACCATAGCTTCCTTACTCTTCAATGAAATGTATCAATGTTATAGGACAATCGATTCGTCTCGAATCAACACATCTTTTCTGTTCTTGCATCAACTTTGAATTATGTTAACGAAAAAAGTTCTACTATAAAAAACGGATCTTCAAAATATATAAATTACTATAACTTCCCTACTCTTTAATAATATGTATTAATATTATAGGTCAATCGATTCGTCTCGAATCAACACATCTTTTCTGTTCTTGCATCAACTTTGAATTTTGTTGGAAGAAAAAAGTTTTACTATAAAAAAACGTATTTTCAAATATTATGCATTACCATAGCTTCCTTACTGTTCAATAAAATGTATCAATATTATAGGTCAATCGATTCGTCTCGAATCAACACAATTTTTCTGTTCTTGCATCAACTTTGAATTATGTTAATGAAAAAAGTTCTGCTATAAAAAACCGATTTTCAAAATATATAAATTACCATAAGTTCCCTACTCTTTAATAAAATGTATTAATATTATAGGTCAATCGATTCGTCTCGAAGCAAGGAATCTTTTATGTTTTTGCATCAACTTTGAATTATGTTGGAAGAAAAAAGTTTTACTATAAAAAAACGTATTTTCAAATTTTATGCATTACCATAGCTTCCTTACTGTGCAATAAAATGTATTAATATTATAGGTCAATCGATTCTTCTTGAATCAACGCAACTTTTCTATTCTCGCATCAACTTTAAATTATGAGAATGAGAACATTTTTACTATAAAAATCGATTTTAAAAATATATACATGAGCATAACTTCCCTCGTCTTTAATAAAATGTATTAATATTGTAGGTCAATCGATTTCTCACGAACCAAGGAATTTTTTCTGTTTTTTGCATCAACTTTGAATTATGTTGAAGAAAAACGTGTTACTATAAAAAACCGTATTTTCAAATATTATGCATTACCATAGCTTCCTTACTCTTCAATAAAAATGTATTGATATAAGAAGTCAATCGATTCGACTCAAATCAACAAATCTTTTCTTTTCTTGCATCAACTTTGAATTATGTTAATGAAAAAAGTTTTACTATAAAAAACCGTATTTTCAAATATTATGCATTGCCATAGCTTCCTTACTCTTCAATAAAATATATCAATATTATAGGTCAATCGATTCGTCTCGAACCAATGAATCTTTTATATTCGTGCATCAACTTTGAATTATGTTGAAGAAAAAAGTTTTACTATAAAAAACCGTATTTCAAAATATTATGCATTACCATAGCTTCCTTACTCTTCAATAAAATTTATTAATATTATAGGTCCATCGAATCATCTCGAATCAACACATCTTTTCTGTTCTTGCATCAACTTTGAATTATGTTAATGAAAAAAGTTCTACTATAAAAAACCGATTTTCAAAATATATAAATTACCATAACTTCCCTGCTCTTTAATAAAATATATTAATAGAGAGGTCAATCGATTCGTCTTGAATGAACACAACTTTTCTATTCTCGCTACAACTTTAAATTATGAGAATGAGAAATTTTTCACTATGAAAATCGGTTTAACAAATATATAAAATATACCATAACTTCCCTACGCTTTAATAAAAGGCATTAATATTGTAGGCCAATCGATTCGTCTCGAAACAAGGAATCTTTTATATTCTTGCATCAACTTTGAATCATGTTGAAGAAAAAAGTTGCACTATAAAAAACCGTATTTTCAAATATTATGCATTACCACAGCTTCCTTACTGTTCAACGAAATGTATCACTGTTATAGGTAAATCGCTTCGTCTCGAATCAACACATCTTTTCTGTTCTTGCATCAACTTTGAATTAAGTTAATGAAAAAAGTTTTACTATAAAAAACCGATTTTCAAAATATATAAATTACCATAACTTCCCTGCTCTTTAATAAAATGTATTACTATTATACGTCAATCGATTCGTCTCGAAGCAAGGAATCTTTTATATTGTTGCATCAACTTTGAATTATGCTAATGAAAAAAGTTTTACTAGAAAAACCCGATTTTAAAGTATTATTGAGTGCTAAAAAAATGCAATAAATATTTTTTTAAATCCTTCGGTCAGTTTCAAGATATTCGTGGTGAAAATAAGACCTCCAAATTTCATCAATTTATCTTCAACCGTTTTCAAGTTATCGTGTTTACAAAAAAGTGTGACATCCACACACACATCCACATACACACACATATTCGTACAATTGCTTAGAACATTGTATTAGACATTTTTAAATTGAGGAACGTTTAATTAAATGAATTTAAAAATTTTGGAAAATTTTACCTTCACAAAGCTTCCTCTATGAGGAAGCAAAATTTATAAATTTAAATCTAAAATTGTTTTATTCTATTTGTAAAAGATTATATATTAAAAATGTTACAAGATTAGATTAGAAGCTTTCCGGCTATACTGAAATTCTACTATTTGATTAAACATTCAACTATTTTTTTGAAAATTCGTCTCTTTGGAGTGAAAATTCAACTAATTAGTTGTAAATGCAACCGTTTGTTTGAAAATTAATTTTTTCGATTTATACTATTTTGTTAAAAATAATTAATATTTCTTGGTTGAAAATGATCTTCTTTGTCGAAAATTCATCTTTTATGGTTCATTTTTTTGTGCAAATTTAACTTTTTAAATTGATAATGCAAATTTCTTCTACAAAATTCGTCTTCTTGGCTATTTATTTATTCATTCGAAAGTGCAACTTTCTGTTGTTGAAATTCAATCTTTTTTGTTTAAAAATTTGATTATTTGTTTGAAAATTCATCTTTGTAGATAATGTAGATTGAAAAAACAACTATTTGGTGAAAAATTAAACTATATTGTTGGAAGTTTAATTATTTTGTTGAAAATTTGTCACTTTTGAGTGAAAGTTCAACTAATTCGTTGAAAATTAATTTTTTGTTTAATTATACTATTTTCTTAAAAATTGTTTATATTTCCTAGTTGAAAATTATCTTCGTTGTCGAAAATTCATCTTTTATGGTTGATTTTTTTTGCAAATTTAACTTTTTAAATTGATAATGCAAATGACTTCTACAAAATTCGTCTTCTTGGCTTGAAAATTCAACTATTCGTTCGAAAGTGCAACATTTATTGTTGTTGAAATTTAATCTTTTTTTGTTTAAAAATTCGTTCATTTGTTTGAAAATTCATCTTTGTAGATTGAAAAATCAATTATTTGGTCAAAAATTCAACTATATTGTTGGAAGTTTAATTATTTTGTTGAAAATTCGTCCCTTTTGAGTGAAAGTTCAACTGTTTAGTTGTAAATGCAACTGTTTGGTTAAAAATTAATTTTTTAAATAAATTTAACTACTTTGTCAAAAAGTTATCCTTTTTGTTAAACATTTATCTTTTTGGATGGAAAATTCATCTTTTATGATAACAAAGTCATCTATTTCTTGAAAATTTATCTTTCATGGTTGACATTTTTTTTTAATTCAACTTCTCAGATTGATAATGATTCAAGTGTATTATAAAAAGCTTCGTCTTTTTGTTTTAAAAATTCAACTGCATTTTTGAAAATACATCTACTGCATTCTACTGCGTCCTTGAAAGTGTTTACGCGAAATGCTTAATCGAGATAATAAATAACCTTCAAGCTGTTTACGCAAATTCGGCGCTCATCAGGACCCTCCAAGAACGTTCTAGATTCTAGAACGTTCTCGGAGTGTCCATGCTAAGCTTCTAGAATCTAAAAGCTTATAATCTAGAAGCTTAGCACAGACACGAACCACTACAGCTATAGAATCTTCTCGATTCTGTTGAAAATGCAATGTCCCCTGTTTTGAGAGCATTTTGGGCTGTGATGTCTGATTGATGAATAACCAAAAGTTTGTATCCTACACCATGACAGATTTCCATATTTCCCGTTGTGTGCTTTTGTTTAGGGACGGAGGCAAATTTTTCTTCTGAGTTTTGAAATTATGTATTAATACTCCATTTTGGTAAAGCTTGCTCTGTGAGCACAAAGTTTGTTTGAAGCGACTTCGACCACTACCATAGAGTATTTCAAAGTCCAATATTTGCTTAGAAAGTTTGATTTGCTGTATTTTCGATTAAAACTTGGTGCATAACAGTAACGTGAATCGTTGCTGCCGACACGGTAGACCATCAGTCGCGGTTAAGTTTTAAACATTTTGCGACAGTTTTGCTTTCCGACAAATAGTTGAAATAGTTGAAATTTTGCCTAGCAAAATGAGTTAGCTTTCGTTCCAAATAGTTTCAGATTTAACCGTCGGAGCAATATTTTACATGATGACGTTCGCCAAATAAAATTATTTTTGAAAGTGAATTGCAGACTTCACACTCTTTTCCCTTATAATCGATGAAAAAATTTCTTCTGTTCGAAACAGATGATTCCAATATTATAAATGAGCATAACTTCCTTAATCTTCAATAATGTGTATTAATATTGTAGATCAATCGATTTGCCTCGAATCAAGGAATCTTTTCCGTTCTTGCATCAATTTTGAATTATGTTAGTGAAAAAAGTTTTACTATAAAAAACCGTATTTCAAAATATTATGCATTACCATTGCTTCCTTACTCTTCAATAAAATGTATTAATATTATAGGTCAATTGATTCGTCTCGAATCAACACATCTCTTCTGTCCTTGCATCATCTTTGAATTATAATAATGAAAAATGTTTTACTATAAAAATCGATTTATAAAATATATAAATTACCACAACTTCCCTACTCTTTAATAAAATGTATTAATATTGCAGGTCAATCGATTCGTCTCGAACAAAGGAATCTTTTATATTCTTGCATCAACTTTGAATTATGTTGAAGAAAAAAAGTTTTACTATAAAGAACCGTATTTCAAAATATTATGCATTACCATAGCTTCCTTACTCTTCAATAAAATGTATTAATATTATAGGTCAATCGATTCGTCTCAAATCAACACATCTTTTCTGTTCTTGCATCAACTTTGAATTATATCAATGAAAAAAGTTTTACTATGTAAACCCGATTTTCAAAATGTATAAATTACCATAACTTCCCTACTATTTAATAAAATGTAT
Organism: Andricus curvator; assembly: GCA_932195095.1. Lineage (NCBI taxonomy): Eukaryota > Metazoa > Arthropoda > Insecta > Hymenoptera > Cynipidae > Andricus > Andricus curvator. Next base: position 96,896 of record CAKNYM010049043.1, read on the forward strand.
TAATAATATAGGTCAATCGATTCGTCTCGAATCAACACATCTTTTCTATTCTTGCATCAACTTTGAACTATATTAATGAAAAAAGTTTTACTATAAAAAACCGATTTTCAAAATATATAAATTACCATAACTTCTATACTCTTTAATAAAATGTATTAATAATATATAGGTCAATCGATTCCTCTCGAATCAAAACATTTTTTTTGTTTTTGCATCAACTTTGAACTATATTGATGAAAAAAGTTTTACTATAAAAGTCGAATTAAAAAATATATAAATT
>CAKNYM010049043.1:97185-119093 GCA_932195095.1 Andricus curvator
TGAAAAAAGTTTTACTATGTAAAACCGATTTTCAAAATATATAAATTTCCATAACTTCCCTACGCTTCAATAAAATGTATTAATATTCTAGGTCAATCGATTCGTCTCGAACCAAGGAATCTTTTATATTCTTGCATCAACTTCGAATTATGTTGAAGAAAAAAGATTTACTATAAAAAGCCGTATTTTCAAATATTATGCACTACTATAGCTTCCTTACTCTTCAATAAAATGTATTAATATTATAGGTCAATCGATTCGTCTCGAATCAACACATCTTTTCTGTCCTTGCATCATCTTTGAATTATATTAATGAAAAAAGTTTTACTATAAGAATCGATTTTCAAATTATATAAATTACCATAACTTCCCTACGCTTTAATAAAATGTATTAATATTATAGGTCAATCGATTCGTCTCGAACCAAGGAATTTTTTATATTCTTGCATCAACTTTGAATTATGCTAATGAAAAAAGTGTTACTATAAAAAAACCGATTTTTAAAATATTATTGAGTGCTAAAAAAAATGCAATAAATATTTGTCGAAATCCTTCGGTCAGTTTCAAGATATTAGTGGTGAAAATAAGCCCTCTAAATTTCATAAATTTATCTGCAACCGTTTTCAAGTTATCGTGTTTACAAAAAAATGTGCAATCCACACACACGCACACACATACACACACACATACACGCAAACATCCAGACACACACACATCGGGACAATTTCTTAGAACATTGTATTAGACGTTTTGACATTGAGGAAGGTTTAATTAAATGAATTTAAAAAATTTGGAAAATGTTACCATTACAAAGCTTCCCTTATGAGAAACCAAAAACTATTTTCAATATTCTTTAAGGTACATAATTGTTCTGAAAGTTCGTAGGTAATTTAAGAATAATTTAGCCATTGCAAAATGAGAAAAGCACTTTATTTAGTCAACTTGAAATCTCCTGTCGAATGAAAGGTTAATCGCTCGTGAAATATTGATAAAACATCTCCGAAGCACCGCACGGTTCATTATTCGGTGCTTTTTTTTTTTAATCGAAAAAAAGCTTTTGATTGAGTGTCGAGGAAAGACAACCCTTGAAAAAGTTGATGTATAGGAAGGTCATATATCACAACATGGGTTGACAGACGGATTTCAGTATTTTTCGTTACTTCTAGGCAAACTACGTATGAAGTAAATAGGATTTTATTAACATTGGCCTGAAAAATGGAAATTCGCATCTGGTTCATGGCAGTGAATAATAAAAAGAAATGATAGAGGTAAAAAAACTAAAAAAGGTAAAAAGTAGAAATGGACAAAAGGAAGGTGAAGTGGCCTTTTGACAGCAAAAAGGCTAGTTAGTATTATTTTCGCGTACACGTCACAACCGATTGGTCATAGTCAACGAAAATTTAATAGAATTTTCAGACAGGGTTGTTAAAATAATATACAGTTTTTTTTATCAAAGAGACATTTTGTCACTCCAGGGTGGCCGCAGGTCAGGGAAAACCTAGAAATCAGGGAGGGTCAGGAAAAAATCAGGGGTTTTAAACAAAAATTGCAAAAAGTCAGGGAATTTCGGAAAGGGGTCGTCCATAAACTACGTTACGAATTTCAACTTACAATTTCAGACTTTTATCTTTCCCCTATTCCCCTATTTTCCCACTTTTAAAAGATTTCTACTACAATTTCTTTTTAATAATTTTTCTACTTCCCACTATTTTCAAGATTTCCCCTTTTTCCGCTCAAATGCGAACTGAATTAATAGAACCCATTAAGAAAATCCTACTTTTTTGGGTATAATTTGATATTCGGTTAAATGTCTACTATTATATTTTAGGTTTCGAATTCATCTCGTTTGGTTCAAAATTCTACTATTCAATTGAAAATTTAATTTTAATTAATTTATTAATTAATTTTAATTTTAATTTAATTTTTTTTATTATTCTTTAATTATTTGCAACTATTTTTTTGAATGTTGAACTCTTTTGTTGAAAAGTTTTGTGTTCAAGATTTATCATTCAAGCTGAAAATTAGTCTCCTCCATTAAAAATTTTACTATTTACTTGAAAATATGTTCTTTTTTTTCTTGCGAATTTATTTATTTAACTGAAATTGTAACTATTCCATGTATGGTTGAAAATTAATTTTTTAATTGAAAATTGATCTTTTCTAGTTGAAAATTCAACTTTTTGGTTGAAAATTCATCTTTTTTATATGAAATTAATCTTCTTCGTTAAAAATTAATCCTTTTTGGTTAAAAATGCAACCAATTTGCAGAATATTAAATTGTTTAGTTGAACGTATTTTCCGGTTGAAAATTCATCTGTTTTGTAGATAATTCGTCTTTTTAGCTTCAAAATTCAACGATTGGTGTAATTCGTTGAAGCATAGTTTTTTTTTGTTAAACGATAATTTTTTATCTGAAAATTTATCTATTCCACTTTTGGTTGAAAAATGATCGATTATAATTTGAAAATTGAAGTATTTTGTAGAAAATTCGTCTTTTTTTGTTGAATTCAACTTCTTGAAAAATCTTTATTTTTAGTTGAAAATTAATTTTTCAAATAAAAAATTTAACGTTTCCGTTTTTGGTTGAAAACTTATCTTTTTCAGTTGAAGATTCAACTCTTTCGTTGACATTTTTTTTTGAAGATTCATCATTTTAGTTGAAAATTAGCCCCCTTGATTCCAAATTTTACTATTTAGTTGAAAATATATTTTTTTTTCTTGCGAATTTATTTAACTGAATATGTAACTATTCCATTTTTGGTTGAAAATTAATTTCTTAAATTGAAAATTGATCTTTTCTAGTTTAAATTTCAATTTTTTGATTGGAAATTCATCTTTTTTGTAGTAAATAATTAATCTGGGTTGAAAATTGATCATTTTTGGTTAAAAATTCAACAATTTGCTAGAAAATTAAACTGGTTGAACATATTTTTGGGTTGAAAATTCAACTCTTTTGTAGATAAATCGTCTTCTTGGCTTCAAAATTCAACAGTTGGGTTGAAAAATCAGGTATTTCGTTGACACTTCGTTTTTTTTGGTTAAAAATTAATTTTTTATCTGAAAATTAAACTATTCCACTTTTGGTTGAAAGTCGATCGTTTATAAATTAAAAATTCAACTATTTTGTAGAAAATTCTTGTATTTTGTTGACAATTTGTTATTTTTTGTTGAAAATTGATTTTTCAAACTGAAAATTTAACGTTTCCGTGTTTTATTGTAAATTTATGTTTTTTGGTTGAAAACTTATCTTTTTCAAGTGGAAATTCAACTATTTGGTTGAAAATTTATTTCCCTTCATTGAAAACTTAACTTTTTTGTTGAAGATTCGTCTATTTCCTTTTATTATTCTTCTTTGTTTAAAATTCAGGAAATATATCAATTCAGGAAATATCAAATTTCATAGAATTTCACAGGATTTTATGATATTTTAATTGATTTCAAAGATTTTTAATTATTTCAAGGTATTTTCAATTATTTTAAAGAATTAAAAATTTTAAAGATATTTTTAAAGATTCCAAGGAACTTTCAACAGATTTCAGAAATCTAATGGGATTTCAAAGCATTTGAAATATTGTAGGATATTTTAAAAGATTCCAAGGCATTTTCAAGAGCTTTGAAGAGTTTCAAGGTATTTCAAAAAATCTGAAAGGATTTGAAATATTTCAGGATATTTTTATTTTAAAATTTCAAGGAACTTCGAATAAATTTAAATAATTCGAAGGGATTTCAAAGGATTTTAATGATTTAAAGGTATGTTTTATATTTCTAAGAAATTTTCAGGGGCTTTAAAAAGTTTCGAGGGAGTTCAAAAAATTTCAAGGAATTTAAAATATTTGAGGGTATTTTTCAAAGATTCCAAGGAACTTTTAATTGATTTCAAAAATTTAATGGAATTTTAGAGGATTTGAAATATTTCAGAGTATTTTAGAAGATTTCAAGGAATTTCCAAGAGCTTTAAAATGTTTCAAGGTATTTCAAAAAATGCAAAGGATTTGAAAGATTGTAGGGTATTTTTAAAAATTCCAAGTAATTTTTACGAGCTTTAAAAATCTCAATTTTAAAGAATTTCAAAAATTTCAGGATATTTTAAAAGATTCAAAAAAGCTTAATATATTTCATTAATTTTGAAGTATTTGAAATATCTTATTGTATATTTAAAAGTTCGAAGTAATTTTCAACCGCTTGAAAAAATTTCAAGGGATTTCAAAAAATTGAGGTTTTTTCAAAAGATTCCAAGGAATTATCCATTAATTTCAGAAATTTAATGGAATTTCAAAGGATTTGAAATATTTTAAGGTATTTTGGAACATTCCAAGAAATATTAAGAGATTCAAAAAGTTTTAAGGGATTTCAATAAATTTCAGAGGATTGAAAATATTTGAGGATATTTTAAAAGATGCCACGGAACTTTCAATAGACTTTAATAACTTGAAGGGATTTCCAAGGATTTTAAAGATTTAAGAGTATTTTTTAAATTTCCAAGAGTTTTAAAAAGTTTTAACGGATTTCAGGGGATTTCACAAAATCTTAAAGGATTTAAAATATTTGAGGGTATTTTCCAAAGATTCCAAGGAATGTTCAATTGATTTCAAAAATTTCAATTTACTTGATTATTTTTTTAAATCACCTCGAGAATTTTTATAAATTTGTTCGAATTCTTCTCATTCACCTTAAATTCCTCTAAAATCACTCAAATTTTACTGAAATCAATGGAATTTTGGATTTTTCAGATTTTTACATTCGCATCATAGTGAGAAGGTATTGGTTTTATTTCCATTTCTTTAATTTTCTACAAGAATCTATAGGAATTTAAAGGAATAGTAGAATATTCAAAGACAAGAATGAATAATCGTTACAAAAAAAAAAAAAAACCTTAAGTTTGAAGTTTTTTTTTTCAAATATATAGCAATCGATTGGACACCATATATGTTATTTAAAATTATGTCATTGCAATATTTTTAATATTTCTTATCTTAGGTCAAAGAGAACAACTTTTTGACTGAAAATCAAAATTGAACAATTGAGAAAGAATTCATCACGTTGATGATAATATCTTGAAAATAATAATTTTTTAATTTGAAGTTATAAAAACTGAACCGCAAATTAAAACATTTAAAGTAGAATACTTTTGAATTTTTAACTTTTCAAGTTGAAGCTTAAAAAAATGATAATTTAAACGCTCAGTAATTTTCGCGTATAAAATGAAAGCTGCAAAATTTCAGTGTTTAACTCCTCGATATCATTTTCAATGCCACGAATTGAAGAATGAATAAAAGAATGTATAAATTTTCCAAATTATGTCGTTTTAAGCAATTTTAAGCTAGAAACATTATGTTTTACATTAAAATTTGTTTTGAAATCTTTTTAAATATTTGCTTAAAAATTTGTTTAAAAAAATTATTTAAAACTTTTCCAGGAATCTAATAATAATTTTATTATCTTGTAACTTGAACTTTACCAAATTTTTTTGGGAAATCTTGCAAAAGTAAACAAATTACCTTAAAGTCATCCAGATTCTTTTTTGAAATTTTTGGAAATCTTATTAAATATTCTCTTAAAACTAATTTTTACAAAAAAAATTATTGTGAGTTTTTCTAGAAATTTTGATACAAATTTTTTATTCATTTAAAACCTTTCAAAATGCTTAAAAAGCTTATAAATTTTGTGTTCGACATCTTCAAAAATCTACATCGTGTTATTTTGGAATCTTTTCAAAACTTCTAAATATATTTTAAACTTATTCGATTATTTTCCAAATCAATAATTGTTCAATTGTTATTTATTATTCAAAATTTTTTTCAAATCTTTTTAACTATTCTTTTAAAATTAATTTTTCAAAATAAAAAATCATTTTAAATTTTCCCAGCAAAGTTAAGAAATTTTTTTTTATTTTCTCTAAACCTTTAAAGATCAATAAAAAGCTTCAAAATTTTATTTCGAAATCTTCAGAAATCTAAATTTAGTTTTTTATTTTTCGAAATCGTTTTCAGTTTTAAATTAGGTTTGGAATCTTTTCAAAACTTCCAAAGATATTTTAAACTTACTCGATTATTTTTCAAATTAATAATAATTGTTCAACTGTCATTTATTATTTAAAACAAAATTTTTAATCTTTTTAAATATTCTTTTTAAATTAATTTTTCAAAATAAAAAATCATTTTAAATTTTCCCTGCAAAGTTAAGAAATTTTTTTTATTTTCGCTAAACCTTTAAAGATCAATAAAAAGCTTCAAAATTTTATTTCGAAATCTTGAGAAATCTAAATTTAGTTTTTTGGATCTTCTCAAATCTTCTCAAATCTCTTAAACTAACTCAAATTTTTTCCAAATTGATAATTGTTCAATTGTTATTTATGCATAAAAATTCGAGAATTTCACTTATATATTAAAAATTTGTTAAATAGAACAATTAAAATTGTAACGTACAAAGTTTTAATTTAAGACTCTGAAATATTAACGATTCAGGGTTTTATATTTCAAATAATTTAGTTTATAATTGCTCAGTTTTTAATATTTGATTTTTTTTTTATTATAAATGAAAAGTAAAATATTGCTAAAAATTCAAAAAAATGTCTTAATTAGAAAATTTAAAAATAAATGGGTTAAAAATGGAATATTTCAGATTGAAACAATATTTGGATAGGATTTTGAATTGAATAAGTTTCAAAGTATTTTTAAATTAAGAATAGTTATTTTGTTATTTATTTTGTTAATAGTATTTTGTTACCAATTAGTTTTTTTGTTGTTGAAAATTTATTTCTCTAACTGAAAATTTAACTGTTTTATTTTTAGTTGAAGATGGATTTTTTTGATAAAATTCTATACATAATAATTACATAATAACAATAGCAAAAGTTTTTGGTAAAAATATAGAACATAATTTTAAGTACAGTTTTCCAATATTTCAACTTCTGTAAAATCTTGTATTTTTTGTAAAGATTAATAATTTTCGACCTTGTAGATTTTTACAACAAAATAAAAAAAATATTAATAAAAGGTTATAAAAAATTTTGAATTGTAGAAACTTGTACTTTATTGTTAACTTTTTTACTTTTCTGCAAGAAAACATAAGAAAAAATTAGCTATTTGTATTACACTGTATTTTTTTGTTAAATTTGGCACATTTTTTACAAAAAAGTACATGTTTTAACAAGAAATTACATTTGTAGAAATGCACTTTCCTGTAAAAATTTTTTCCGCAAGGGCTCTACTCGTATTTTTTTCTGCTGAAAAAAAAATTCTGCAACATTGATCCAGTGGATTAAAAATTGTAGCGTTACACGTTCTGGAAAAACGTCACGCTCGAGAAGCTCTTAAAGGTGCTTTTCTTTCCTAATTAATACCAAGCTTTGTGTAATCCTGCTGGTAAACTCTCCTTCTTCAAAGTTTTCTTTATATACGCTTGAATGCAATACCGGATACCCTCTCGAGCATCATGGGCTTAGAACTTGTCCAGACTTTTAGCGAACATTTTTTTTTTTTTTTTTTTTTTTTTTTTTTTGAAGCGTCAAAGGAACGAGGATGAAAAAATTCTGAGTGTCCCAGTAGGGCTGAAGGCTATGCAGTTCTCTGTTTATGTCATTTATGTCGTGAACCATACTAGCCTTTTAAGGTCCCTTTTCGCAATGGATAGGCGATTTTCCAGAACCGCGAACACAGCAACCCCTGCTCGATCTCAAAGGGTGTCTCGCTTTCCAGATTTACCAGATAAACCGAGTCGTAGCATTTCCTGCACATTAAATTTTCATTTCGATGAATAATTCTTTTTCAAAATTGCACAGACTTAATCAGATTCACACACTCAGAAAACGATTTGGTTGAATCAACAAAATTTTTGTTCGTTCAACCACAGAATATGGTTATTATATGGACAACATAATATTTGGTTGGCCTAACTATATTTTTGGGGTTTTTAATTAAATCGTTTGGGTTAAACATATGCAGGCCTCACAGACCGGGCCCTATATCCCCTATTGTACCCTATATTCAGTTAAGGTCCCTAAAGTACCCTATTTTCAAGATTTGGTCCCTATGGTGCCCTATTTCCAACCCCTTAATGGAAATTAAAAAAAAATTTATAATAAGATGAAAGCTAATGTATAGAATTCTTGAAAACAAAACAAGAATTCAACGATTAAATTTGGACAAACACAACAAAATGCTCCTATTGCAATTCCTAAAAACAAAAACAAAATTTGTTTCTTTGCACAAAAATAAAAAAGAGGAAAGAAAAATGAGAAAGCAACCAACCACATCCCCTTCCTTCTCTTTTTTATTTCTTTCGTCTTTTTTTATTTTTATTATTATCAAATCACAATATGAAAGCATGCAAAATATTTACCAACGTTTCGTTGCTCACACAGCACCCTTATCAAGGCAAGCTTTTATTTTTTAAACTAATAGACAACTTATTTTGTTTTTTAATATAAAGCATTTCCATGAATTCTCTCTTTCTCTCATTACTTTCACTGTGTAAAATTTCAACATTATCCCAGTCAAACTCATGGTCAACATCAACAAACCCTCTCGTATGTCTAGCAAGAACGCTCTTATAACAACGTCCTAAACGAACATCACTTTTGTGTTCCTCCACCCTAGTATTAAGAGGTCTGCCAGTCTGTCCCACATAAGTCATCTTACAGATCTTGCAAGTGATCTTGTAAACAACACCTCCTTTATCAAATTTATCTAAAGGATCTTTACCAAAAGTTATTATTGAATCCATTTTAAATGGTATACGGAAAATAGTATGAATATTAAATTTTTTTAACATAAATTCAATAGTTTTCGAAATTTGACCAAAAAAAGGAAGAACAAAAGTATTGAAAGAACTATATTCTCTCAATTCTTTCTGATTATCTGCAGATAAAATGTTACTTTGTTTGTTTTTGATTTGTTGAATTCTAATTGTGATATGTTGCTCAATCAATTTTTGTGGGTAATGATTAAGAAAAAGGATATTCCTAACTATATTCAAATTCTCTTTGTGAAATGAAATGTGGGACAAACCTAGAGCTCTGTCAACTAAGTTCTTGATTACTGCAATTTTGTTTTGAAAAGGATGAGCCGAAAAGAAATTACAAATTCTACCTGAATATGTACTTTTCTTATACCAATTAGTAATAATATTACCATCCTGACCTATAATTACTTCTTCGTCCAAAAAACTGATTCTATTATTGTTCTCTATTTCATGGGTAAATTGAAGTTTTGAATGAAAACTATTGAAAGCATCAAAAACTGCCTGTAACTTTGCTAGAGGAACACATAATAAGGTATCATCAACATACCGAAAGTAAAAGGGCAAAACAAAATCCAGCTTCTTAAAAGCAAAGACCTCCAAATCTTCCATAACGATTTCTGCTAAAATCGGAGAAATGACTAAACCTATGGGAGTACCAAATTTTTGCCTATAAAAAGATCCATTGAATTTAAAATAAGCTGAGTTCATAATGAAAACTATCCCTTCAATGAAATCTTTTTGACTTAATCGAGTACGTGTTTTTATATTGTCCCATCTATTTAAAATTGCCTGTTTAACCAATTCAAGGGGTATGCTTGGAAACATTGCAGCAACATCCAAAGAAATCATTACATGGTCATCAGGAACAGTTTTTTGAATAATAATTTTTTGGAATTCCCAGCTATTTTTAATATTGTATTTGGAAGTTGTAATTGAGTCTTTAAGTATCAAATTAAAATTTTGTTCTAAAAATTTCATGGGAGTGTTAATAGTTGAAATAATCAATCTCAAAGGATAGCCATCTTTATGAATCTTTCTCAGACCATAACATCTTGCAAGAACTGTGTCTTCGGTATTTATATCAGTCCATCTTATATCTTTTCCCAAAAGTCCTTTCCTTCTCCAATTGTCTAGAATCTTGAAAGTGTCTCTTCTTAATTGCTTCAACGGATTTTCACTCAATAATTCAAAGTTATCACGATTGGGAAGTAAATCCTCCATATCCCTAATGTAATCCGATTTCTTCATACAAACTGTAATATTGCCTTTATCAGCATTCATGCAAATTATATCAGGGTCGTTTTTAAGGAAACCTTTCGTTATCTTGAAACCCTCAGAAATTTTACGATCGATACTACTAATGTGCAAACAATTTTTATCAACAAAGCTCTTCGACAAGTATAAAACCTTGTTTCGGAAATCCTGTTGATCTAATATTGGAATTTTGTGTATACTTGATTCAACATCTTTGACTATTTCCATCATTTGTTTCGATTTACTTTGAATCACACGGTTACTAAAACCTTTACCTAGTCTGAGAATATCTGTAACTGTATCAGGAATTTGAATATTTGCCAAATTTACAAACCAAGGATCCCTATCTTCTTTTTCAAAAATCTTGTGTAAATTTAAATTTCGCTCTTGAATATTAGTTTGTTGATCAATCAAAATAGAAAGTTTGTTCTCATGTTTTTTATCATCGTTTAAAATCTTCGATTAAGGAAAATCTGATGTTTTAAAAGATCAATGATTTTATCTTGTGGCAAACATACTTCTAATTCACTTTTGATTCTGGAAATTTTTACTTTTAAAAAATTAACATGATTTGAAACATCCTTGATCAGTAAATTCAGCATCGAGAGTTTGAAATTCTTTAAATTATGTTCAAATTGTCTATTGCAAAAATTACTGTGAAAAACAAAATCTCGGAATTTTGTTATCCAAGAAAAATATTTTTTTAGGTAAAACATCATTTCTTCGACATTCAATCAAAAATCTTTTCGGAAGAATACTGTCTCTTAATCTTTGGTTGATATCACACCATAATTTAACTTTTCTGAAGGCTTCAGGACCATATGTAACTTTGATCTGATTAAAAAACATCATTTCAAAAAAAGGTGGTTAGTAATGACCTCCAATCCAAGTCAGCTAAATTGAAATTTAAGAATTTTAAATTAGATTAAAATCAAATTCAAAATCCCATTTAACGTCCAATAATCAAGTTAATGTATAGAATTCTCGAAAACAAAACAAGAATTCAACGATTGAATTTGGACAAACACAACAAAATGCTCCTATTGCAATTCCTAAAAACAAAAACAAAAATTTGTTTCTTTGCACAAAAATAAAAAAGAGGAAAGAAAAATGAGAATGCTTGCCTTGATAAGGGTGCTGTGTGAGCACTGAAACGTTGGTAAATATTTTGCATGCTTTCATATTGTGATTTGATAATAATAAAAATAAAAAAAGATGAAAGAAATAAAAAAGAGAAGGAAGGGGATGTGGTTGGTTGCCTTCTCATTTTTCTTTCCTCTTTTTTATTTTTGTGCAAAGAAACAAATTTTTTTTTTGTTTTTAGGAATTGCAATAGGAGCATTTTGTTGTGTTTGTCCAAATTTAATCGTTGAATTCTTGTTTTGTTTTCAAGAATTCTATACATTAACTTGATTATTGGACGTTAAATGGGATTTTGAATTTGATTTTAATCTAATTTAAAATTCTTAAATTTCAAGATGAAAGCTTCCAAGAGCATTTTTAAAAAAATAGTACAAATCGGGGAATTCCTGTAAGAAGTAACTGTACAAAAATAATCAGGGCTGCCACACACAGTCACTATTAGTCACTTTTTTCTCAAATCATTTTTTATTCACTTTTTAAAATGAAAAGATCACTTTAGTCGCTGAATTGTCTTGAATCCTTTTGATATATTTCAGATTATTTTTAAAGATTCCGAGAAATTTGTAATAGATTTATAGATTTTATATTTTAGGGAATTTTAAAAGATTCTGAGGAATTTTTAATTAATTGGCATTTTCAAGAGCTTTAACGAATTTCAAGGGATTTCAAAAGATTCTAAAGGATTTAAAATATTTGAGGTTAAATAGATAGAGGAAAGATGGTGAATCCTCAATAATGTTTTAACGTCTGGAATAATTTATATAAGAGAAATTCAAACAATACTTCCAGGCAAATATTATTTAATGGACGTTTCGTCGCCAGTCATGGCGACCTCATCAGAAATCCTTGGTTCAAATTTATCAAGAGAATTACAAAGGAAGTTACATAAAATAAAAGTATATCAAACATATAATTTAAAAAAAGACAATATTCAAAATACGGAGGCTTACCATTAAGTAGAGCGGTCAGATTTAGTTATCTATTTAATATCCATTTTCAAAGAAAGAAAGAAAAACTTCGGTTAGACATCGTAGTTTTATACGTAAAAGTTTCGTAAGTAAAAAATTAATAATCAATTATAAGAATAATTGAAGTTTGTACTTCTTTGAAAAAAGTCCATTCTCGGTACTCAATCTGAAGTGTTAGAAAAATAGAATTAGTAGTAAGTTCTAAGTTTCAAAGACTTTTAAACAAATAGTTTGAAAAGTGACAAGAAAGGAGACTACAAAAAGTTCATAAGGATAAATTAGAAATTTCATTACCTGATTGAATAGTGGCAAAATGTTTGAAATTTATTTTGTTGTTATTGATAAAAGTTTTTAAATTAAGTTTAAAATCCATGTTTAAAAAATAAAATCAAAGAAAGGAGCATGGTACAGAGTACTGGAAGGATCAAACATACTGAATCGAAAGAAAGAGATTTAGTATACTTTTTCTAAAATCATATTATAGGCAGAATTATAAAATTTCAAATCCGTAATCTTATTTAAAGCATTACTACTCTCATTTTTAATATACATCATCTCGACAAAGTTTCTTTTATAATGATTTTGCTCTTTATGTAATATTTTAATGTCATCCCATTTAATATAATTTGAGTTCCCATTATGGACAGAATGAATGTGTTTAGCAATTTCTTTATGGTTTTTCGTACAGTGAGTAATATATCTGAAATGCTAATTTTTTCTAGTCTCTAACGATCTTTTAGTTTGTCCAATATAGGACATACCACAAGAACAGTCCAATTTATAAACAACATTACAATGTTCTAATTTTTCCAATGGATCTCTTCCTAATTTGATAAAATGGTCAAATTTTGAATCAATTCTAAAAATAGTATTACTGTTAAAGTTAGAAAAAAGTCTACGTATTGGATAAGGACTTCAAACTTTTACTTTTGATTTATTAAAAGAATGGAATTCTAAAGGATATTCGGGTAGAAATTTCAAAATAAAATCACTGTCAACTTCCAATACCAAAATTAAATTCCTTTCTCAAAAATTCTACTACTTTCCGAGAAAATATTATTAAAATCAAAATTCCTGATAACCATATTTTGATGTATTTAGATGTAATCTCACTTTTTACTAATATTCCTTTAGAATTGGTTCTTTCTGGTATCGATAAGAGATGGTGTCACATACAAACTTTACTAATATTTCTCAAGATGATTTCAAGACTGGTATTTCCTTTCTCATGACTTCTACTAGTTTTCAATTTGATAAACATTTTTACAATCAAAAATTCGGCACTCCCATGGGGTCTCCGATATCAGGTATTCTTGCTGAAATAGTCTTACAAGATCTCGAATTAGAAATCTTCAAAAAGTTAAAGGTCAAAATCCATTCATTTTATAAATATGTCGATGATACTTTTCTCATTGTTCTAAAAGATGAAATTAAAAATATTGTTTCTTGTTTTAATAGCTATCACAAAAGGTTAAAATTTACATTTGAAGTTGAATCTGACAATTATATCAGTTTTTTAAACTTAAAAATTATTAGAAAAAATTCACATGATATCATCACAAACTAGTTTAGAAAAAGTACATATTCTGGTAGACTTTTAAATTTTTTGTCAAATAATCCCATACACCAAAAGATTGGTATTGTAAAAAATCTTGTTGATTCAGCTGTTCTTCTCTCTGATAAATCTTTTCACCATGAAAATTTAATTTTAGTCAAAAAAATATTAAATTACAATAGTTATCCAACGGCCATGCCACGCTGAAAAAACCAGTTCTCGTCAGATCACTGAAGTTAAGCAGCGTTGGGCGCGGTTAGTACTTGGATGGGTGACCATTCGAGAATACTGTGTGCTGCTGGCATATTATGGGTGTGGTGAGTCCAAACTTGTAGTTATTTATAACTAGAAGAAAACTATCCACCTAGAAACACTACCCGAATCGGGTAGTGTCACGCCTATCCTGAAAGGGAAATGACTTAATGGTATACATACAACCATAGCATATGGTTATTATATGGATACAAAAATATTTGGTTGGCCCAACTATATTTTTTAGTTTTTTAATCTTTTGGGTTAAACATATATTTTGTTGCATCAATAAAAATTTGTTTAATCCAACAACATTTTCATGTATATGCAAGAAACAATTCTTTTGGTTCAAGAATTTTGTTGTTGAAGACAATGGAATTTTTAACCAAGACGACTTTTATAGTATAAAAAATGAATTTTCAACCAAAAGGACGGATTTTCAAAAAAACAGTTGAATTTTCGACCAAAAAAGATTACTTTAACAAATTAGTTGAATTTTCAACAAAATAATTAAATTTTCAACTAAATATTTAAATTGTTTACCAAATAGCTCAATTTTTCACCTACAAAGATGAATTTTCAACCAAAAAGATTAAGTTTCATCCAAAAAACGAATTTTCAACCAAGAAAGTCGACTTTTCTACCATAAAAAATGAATTTTCAATCCAAAAGGACGGATTTTCAACAAAACAGTTGAATTTTCGGTCAAAAAAGATAACTTTAACAAATTAGTTGAATTTTCTACAAAATAAATAAATTTTCAACAAAATATTTGATTTTTTTACCGAATAGCTGAATTTTTAACCGACGAAGATGAATTTTCAACAAAGAAGATTAAGTTTCGTCCAAAAAACGAATTTTCAATAAAATAGATGAATTTTCAATGAAATCGTTAAGGTTTCAGCTGAAGAAGATAAATTTTCAAACAAACATGGAATCGTTAAATATTTAGTTTAAAAATCTAATTTTCAACCAAAATATAAACGAATGATCAACAAAATAGTTGAATCCTCAACCAAATAAATAAATTTTCAACAAAATTATTTTTTTTCTACCCAAATAGACGAATTTTCAAAAAATAGTAAAGTTTTTAAGCTAAAGAAAAAATGTTTTAGAAAACAGTTGACTTTTAAACAAGAAAAGAAGAATTTCCATCAGGAAGCTAATTTTCAATCAAGAAATATCCATTTTCAGCGAGAAATGGAATCGTTAAATTTTCAGTTCAAAAAACTGAATTTCTACCAAAAAAAAGCGAATTTTGAAACAGTTGAATTCAACTAAAAAAGACAAATTTTCAACAGAATACATGAATTTTCTACCAAATAGTTGAATTTTCCACTTATAAAGGAAAAATTTTCAACCAAAAATGGAATAGCAACATTTTCAGATAAAAAATTAATTTTACACAAAAAAACGAATTTTCAATAAAATAGTTAAATTTTAAAGTAAATAGTTTAATTTGTAACAAAATAGTTTCAATTTCTACCAAAGTAGTGGAATTTTCAACCAAAAATATTAATTTTCAACAAAAAAGTTCATTTTCAACCGAATAGTTTAATTTTCTACCAAATTGTTGATCTTTTAAGTCAAAAAGACGAATTTTCTAAGAAACAGTTGGATTTTCAATCTAGAAACACATGAATTTTGAACAACAACATTAATAAACGACCAAATAGCTGAACTTTCAATTAAAATTATGAATCTTCAAAAACCAAAAATTAATTTTTCACAAAGTAGTTTAACTTTAAACCAAGTAGTTGATTTTTCAACCAAAAAAGTCGAATTTACAACCAGAAATTTATCTTCTTTAGTTGAACATAAAATTGTTTGGTTGAAAATTCCTGTATTTTGATGAGAATTCGTCTTTTGTGGTAGAAAATTATATCTTCTTGGCGAAGATTTATCTTTTTGGTTGGAAGTTAATTTATTTTATTTGAATATTAATTTTATCATCTGAAAATTTAACTATTCCATTTTTTGTCGAAAACTTATATTTTTTGATAGAAATTTAGTCTTCTTGGTTGAAAATTCATCTGTTTGGATGAAGATTGAAATTTATTTCTCTAACTGAAAATTTAACTATTCCATTTTTGGTTGAAAATGTATTTTTTTGGAATTAATGTATTTTGTTAAAAATTTGTCTTTTTTAGTAGAATATCAAACTATTTTGTGGAAAATGGATTTTATTTGTTTAAAAATTTTTTTTTACTGAAAATTTAACTATTTTATTTTTGATTAAAAATGTATTTCTTTGGTTGAAGAATAACTATTGTTTTTTTTTAATTCGTGTTTATTTTCGTTGGAAAATTTATTTTTCTAAAATTTTAACTATTCTATTTTTGGTTGAATATTTATATTCTTTGGTTGAAAATTGGTCCTTCTTGGTAGAAAATTCATATTTTTTGTTGAAAATTCTACTATTTGGTTAAAAATTTATTTTTTTGTTTGAAGATTCAACTTGTAAAGATTTCGAGTGAGAAAATCTGGAAGGTTTTAAGTCAATTTGTTTAATTAGTTAGGTTTTTAGAAAAATATTAGGAAAATTTTTAATGATTTCGAAAGATATTTAGAAGTTTTAAGAAAATTTCAAAAATAATTAAAAATTTGAAACTATTTCAAAAAATGTCAAACAAAATGTTGTTTTTGTAAGATTTCGAAATAAGATTCCTGCGAAAATTTAAAATTATTTTTCATTTTAAAAAATGTTTTAAGAGAATATTTTAAAATATTTAAAAACAAAAGCAAATTTTGTTGTATGAATAATAATTGAATTATTGTCAATTTGTAACAACTTAAAATTAAAATAATTTAACTTCTAACTCAAAGAGTGTTCAGTTAAAACAAAAAATTTGTAGCTGTTCAATTTTTTATTTTTCTAAGTTCGACGGCATTTAATTTAAAATTGGCAAATAGAAAAGTTTTAAAATCTTTAAATTTATACTTGTAAATTATTTAGCGTTTAAATACAAAATTTGGAATAAAAAATTTCTTAATGCTTCCATTTGAAAATTATTAAATTCAAAAGAGTTCCTCTTTGAGTGTTTCAATTCGCAGTTCATTTTTTATTACCTAAAATGAAAAACATTTTAGAAAGAGTGCAATTTTTTAAATTTCAATGACCGTGAAAAATTTTTGCAAACCGGAAAAAGACCCGGATTTTTTTTCGATTAAAACTGCCAGATTATCGCAAATGTATGCCTAATGCTTAAAATTAGTCATCGGTTATGCAGTATGACAAACAAGTATGTAAATGTGGAAATAGTGAATTATTCATGTAACTAGTAATACACGTCAGATCATTATGAAAATTATAATTATAGCTATTCAAAGCTGTTTCCGGAATTAACTTTATAAAACTTTTATTAACAGTTATTGATATGAAATCATTTGTTATCCTTTAAATTATTTACCGGCCGGGAAATTGGGAAAATCGGGAAATAACCGGGAATTTGATTTATTAACCGGGATGCAACCTTTTTGCTACGATTTTGAAAAAAAATGACACTGATGCTACTATTTTCTGAAATTGCTCGCTAATGAAATTATTTTTTGAGTTTACCTTAAAACATATTTTCAAACTTCTTTACTGATTGGCTAAAAACACATTTTCTTCTGAAAAATCGAAATTTCCAAAAATTAACTTTTTAAGAAATTAGTTCAACTTTCAAACAAAAACTTAAATTTTCAACCTAAACAGGTCAACAAGAAATGGAATAGTTGATACTTGAGAGAAAAAAATAATTTAAAATAAAAAACATTTTGATTGAACCAACAAAAACGAAATTTCAAGAAAATTCTTGAATTTTCAACTAGAACAGATTAATTTTTAACCAAACAGTTCCATTATTAACCAAAAAAATGGATTTTTCACAAAAAATACGAATTTTCAAGGTAAAAAGGCGAATCTTCAACCCGAGAATATGAATTTTAAAAAAAGTTGTATTTCAACCAATCAGTTTTATTTTAACAACAACAAAAAACGAATTTTTAACTAAAATTTAAAAAAAAAAATAATTTTAGGAATTGAGTTTAATTTTTAACCAATGAGTTGAATTTTGAACCTAAAAACATGAATTTTCAACGAAAAATGAAATAGTTGATATTTCAAGAAAAAAATATTATAATTTAAAATAAAAAACAGTTGTGTTTAATTAAAAAATACGAATATTCAACCAATCGTCAACTAAAACAGACTATTTTTTAACCCAACAGTTGCATTTTCAATTTTTTCAAATTGATTTTCCACCAAAAAGACGAATTTTCAACAAAATACATACATTTTCAACGAAAATTTAGTAGATTTAGAATTAAAAACTTAAATTTTGTTCTTAAAAATGATCTAAATTGAAGAATTTTTATTCGAAAAATCTGTAAAATGGCAGAGTTTTTAACTTTGAAATGTACAATAAAAAATTATGCAATAAAAAGGCTGGAAGTTTAATGATTTACGTTCAAAATTTCTTCAATTTGGAAGATTTAGAATTGAAAACTTGATTTTTAATTTTTAATATCATCAAAACTTAAGAATTTGTATTTATAAATTTTTTAAATCTTCCAAAAAGTATTTTAAAAAAACAGTTAAAACTACATCAATTTAAATTATGATTTTTAACCGAAACCAATTAATTTTTAAGCAGACAATTGCATTTTTAACGAAAAAAGGTACAATTTCGACAGAAAGAGATAAATTCGCAAATTTTAAATAAACAATAAAGTTAATTTTTAACGCTAATTATGACTTTTTTGCGTTTTAAATGCAAATTATTTCTAATACATAAAATACTACTTTATACTGATCATAAGATGTATAATAAATTGTTTGAACAATTCATTATTGTTTTAGAAATTTTCCCTTAGAATAGAGATAGAAGGTTTTTCAAAAATTTTCCAATTTTTGTCCAATTTTTAATTAGAGTGATGTAATAATTAATGTTAACAAACATAAGTCTTTAAACATTTTATTATTACTGTTAGTAATAATAATAAATAATAATAGAATATATATAATATATAATAATTAAATAATAATACATAAATAAGTAAAGTTAACATAGTTTTTTAAACAATTTATTATTGTTTATAACTATCTTCTCTTAGAGTAATGCTAGAAAGTTGCTTTTTTCTGAAATCTTCAGTTTTACTTTGACTTTTTAGTTATGAAGAAATAATAAGTAAATTTCAACATGAATCATTTTTTAAATAGTATTTTTTTTTCAAGCAAATTATTTGTTCTTTTTCCCCATTTTTTAAAAAAAATTAATTTAAGCAAAAAAGCTATTCACGCAAGTGAAAAAAACATTAATGAAATAATTAGGAGTAGGTGGGAGGACTAGGTCTAAAATAAGTTTTAAAAGTTTTGTTTTGTTTTGAATTACAAGAAGTATGTTGCAAAGCGTAAAAGAAAAATATTTAAAAAAAAACAAAATTAAAAATATATTTCTCTCTAATATTTATTTATTATTTGTACATAACTATAAAGGCAAGGGAAAGTTGAACATTTCGGAAAAAACGCAACTTTCCAGCACTTATCTAAGAGAAAAGTTATAAACAATAATAAATTGTGTCAACTATTTTTGTTAACTTGCATTAATTATTACCTCACTAAGTGAAAAGTGGACAAAAAGTTAAAAATTTCAGAAAAAACTGCAACTATGTGGTATTAATGTATAGATGAAGATAGTTATTAATAATAATAATTTTTTTAACCAATTACTGTTGCTCAATTTAATGAATTATTAAGTCACTCTGAGTCAAGAATAGACAAATAGTTAAAAATTGTAGAAAAAACGCAACTTTCTACCTTTAAGCAAAGACAGTATTATTAACAACAATAATAAATAATTATTTTTGTTCACTTTAATTACTTATCACTTCACTCTAATTGAAAAGTGGACAAAAAGTTAAAAATTTAAAAAAAAACCGCAACTCTCTAGTATTAATATAGAAGAAGATAGCTATAAACAATAATAATTTGTCATAAAAAATCGCAATTTCTAGCATTATTCAAAGATAATATTATTAACAAAAAGTGAAATTATTGACAAAAAGTGAAATTTTTTTGAAAAAACCGCGACTTTCTATCTTTATTCTAAGAGAAAATTGCTAAAAACAATAATAGGTTGTTTAAACAATGTAGTATACATCTAATTATCAGTATAAAATAGTATTTTATGTATTACCCATTTTTATACTTATGGGTTTTTTTTGGGACCCTATGAAAGAGACTTATGGGGGTGATATTTGAAAAGTAATATTTTATTCGTATTCCATGGCTATTTGTAAAGAGAAATGTTGAGTTTTCACTCGATTCAGCTAATATTGACGATTCTGAATGAAATCTACAAAAACGTATTTTTTTTCTTATGGGAAATACGTGCTAAATTTCATGGAGCTTGCGCCACCTCTAAATGTCATTTTTTTCAAAACAAAAAAAAGGGATTAATTTTTTTGTGGATTTGAATAAATTTCCGAGCGATATGCCCGGATATAAAATGTTATATGACTATTGCCACTAAAAGACTTTAAGATAAATTTTAGGGAAAAG
This sequence comes from Andricus curvator, assembly GCA_932195095.1. NCBI lineage: Eukaryota > Metazoa > Arthropoda > Insecta > Hymenoptera > Cynipidae > Andricus > Andricus curvator. The sequence goes on from CAKNYM010049043.1 coordinate 117,644, forward strand.
GCGCGGAATTTCGAAATTGGGATTTTGTAGCAAGCCTGGAAATGGAAGGAATTTCCGATAATGACTTTGGAAGTATAATATAACAAAAGGGCAATTTTTTTTTACATGTCTAATGAAAAATCGCTATTCTGCCTTTGATCGCACCACTGTATCGTATCGTATTGATCGTGCGAGCTCGTCGACAAATACAAAGGGATTCTTTGTCGGAGGCGGCGCAAAAACGATTCCGCAAACTTCTTCTTCCACGAGAATGTGTATGTATCATGTACTTGGTCAACGCACAGCATTTTTTACAATCCACGTGGAGAATAGTACCATGTATGCGTATGCAGAAACTGGTTGTCCATTCATGAGTTTCGTTCAGGTTCACTGATATTCAGTTCTCCACTTTCCCTAGAGAAGTAAAAAAAAGAAGATTTAATTGCTACAAGAGCGGAAATGTTACTAATTGATTATGCTATTATCGCGTGATTTATAATCAATATCACGATTTTTCAAGATAATTCTGATACCATTTGCAGCGTGGCTCCTGACCGGGAAAACCGGAAATTAGCCTGGAATTTTGAGTATCGGAAAAAAGCCGGAAAGTTTTCTAAAAACAGGACATTTTTCAGACTCATTTTCACTTTTCCTCGAGGTGAAGTAAGAAAAAAAGATTTAATTGCTACAAGAGAGGAAATGTTAGTAATTGATTATACTATTGTATAATGATTTGGTAAGTAACAAATCAATCCTTTTCTTGGACCGACGATGTTTAAGAATTTTAAATTGTAAATTTTTTACGTCTTTTCAAAAGAAACATAAAGATTTAATTTTTTTGAAGGCCGATAAAGGTAACTTAACGGCCGCTGCTAACAGAGAAGATTATAACAGTACAGTTGAAAACATTCTTAAGAATGATATTTTACACAAGAATATTAAAACCAGTATGGTTCCAACTATTGAAAATAAATGTAATGACATCGCTATCGGATGAGGACGCAAAAGATTAATTAATGATCAATGTGCATAATGTTTAAAAACTCACAATAGTGTCATTGCAAAAGCTTATGCTCTCCCTAAAGTCCACAAACCTAATTTAAGTTGGAGACTGATTGTTTCTACTGTTGCTTCTCCCACTTACAATCTATATATGTATGTTTCAAATATTCTAAAACCTATTTCTATTAACACCAGTTCGTTTGTTAAAAATAGTTGGGAACTTAAAGATATTTAAAAAAACATTAATGTACCTTTTTTCAATTAAGATCGATCAGAATTCTATTTTATCATGAATAATTTTATGCAAAGTGAGCATATTTTTATGCTAATTGAAAAAATCAAAAATAATACCTACAAATTAAAAATGAGAGATAATACAATTATATATATGTATATGTATATGTATATTTATATGTATATGCATATGTATATGTATATGTATATGTATATGTATATGTATATGTATATG
>CAKNYM010049045.1:867-11034 GCA_932195095.1 Andricus curvator
CTTGATCCATTATCACGTGGGGAACCGTCAGTAGCAATAAAATAAGCGTAATTATCTTTACGCATCGTTAATTGATCACGACACTCAACAACATTTTGGTGTGTATGTGCTTGGGTATTCAAAGGAGGGGGCTCTGGAGGGGGTTTACTTTCTTCTAATTTCTCTTCATTTACTTCTTGAAAAATTTCGGGATTTTTCACATTTCTTTCTTTTGGAACTTTTATAAAATCTTCTGGTTCCGAAAGTTCTTGCATATTTTCTTCATCAACAAAGTTTTCTTCATCTGAAAAATTTTGAAAATTTTCGTCATTTAGGACTTCATCTTCCGAAGTTGAGAGATTATCTTCTTCATTTTCCTTCTCTTCTTGTTGTGCAACAGGCTTTGCCTTGGATTTTTGGTAATTTTTCTTCTTCTTTTTAACTTGTTTTCTTGAATTATCAAAATATTCTGTATCTAAATCAGATTCATCTTCATGTTCAAAATTTATGTGCGTTTGCTGTTTTAAATTCAGAGACTCACCAGTGGTTGCCTCTTTTCTCGGTCTGCCTCTCTTTTTAAAGGCTTGCGGGTTGCTTGCATTTGTGAGCACAGCTTTCTTGGGCCTACCTCGTGCTTTTTTAACAGCAGGCGAGGGAGGTAAGTATTCTTCCTCACTATCTTTATGTGACTTACCTTGATTTTCAATTTGTTCATTAATTTGTGCTTGCTCTCCGTATTTTTGTTTCTGTCCTCTTGTAACCACAGTATTCCAAGATTGACAGCGAAGTTTGTTTTTCTTTATAATTTTTGGAAATAAAAGTAACATTGAAAGATAGAGAAGTTTCTGTATTGGACTATCCAAAAGTTCATTTTGTATTTCATTCAGTGATTCTTCACTTATTAAATTATGCAGAATTTCAGGAATTTTTTCCTTCAAAGATTCGCTATTTATTTTGATATTTTCTTCGGAATCTGAATTTTTATGATTCTCAATGTTCAAGAATTCCATAGAATTGAGAGGATTTTCTTCCTCAAATGTTGAGTCATTCTCAGAAATTATATTAATTCCTACGGTTTCATCGTTTTCTAGAACGGGGTTCCTCGAAAGCGCATCTGCATTAACATTTGATTTTCCTGCTTTATAGACGACGTCATAATCATATTCGGCGAGTTTTAATCGCCATCTTGAAACTCGAGAACACGGATCTTTAAAATTTTTGAACCAAACGAGGGGCTTATGGTCTGTAACGAGGGTGAATTTTCGTCCGTACAAATAAGGGCGAAAATATATTACAGAGTAGACTATCGCTAAAGCTTCTTTTTCATACGTATCGTATTTACGTTCAGTATCGGTTAATGATCTTGAAACATACGCAATTGGTTGGTCTTTACCTATTTTACCTTGCGAAAGTATTCCGCCTATGGCATAACCTGATGCATCTGTAGTTACAATGAAAGGTCTTGAAAAATCAGGTCGAATCAAAAGTGGTTCTTGGCACAATTTATCTTTTAAAATATTGAAAGCTTGTTGCTGCTTTTCCGTCCAATTAAATGATATATCTTTTTTAAGGAGCTGATTTATTGGGGCTGCTATTTTAGCAAAATTTTCTATAAATCTACGGTAATATCCTGCTAAACCTAAAAATTGTTTAATATGCTTTTGATTTTTAGGAGTTGGGAAGTCTTTTACTGCCATGATTTTCTTCGGATCAGGTCGAACTCCGTCCTTATCTATTATATGTCCCAAATATCCTACTTCGTGTCGTAGAAATTCGCACTTGTCGGGTTGTAAATGAAGATTTGCATTTCGTAATCGGCTCATTAGTTCAGTAAATTTTGATTCATGTTCTTCTAAGGTATTTGCGTAAATCACAATGTCATCTAGATAAACAAAGAGTTCCGTTCCCTGAAGTCGCGTTAGAACTAAATCCATTAGTCTTTGAAAGGTTGCTGGTGCGTTTTTTAAACCAAAAGGCATTCTGTCAAACTCATAATGTCCATAAGGGGTTGAAAACGCAGTTTTGTGTGCATCTTTGGGATCCATTTTTATATGATGGAAACCCGTTGCTAAATCGAAAACAGAGAAATAGCGAGCAGATCCTAACTGGTCTAAAATGTCGTGAATGTTTGGTAGAGGATATGAATCACCAATTGTCTTTTCATTCAATTTTCTAAAATCAAGTACCATTCGCCATTTCTTTTTTCCTTGTGAGTCTTGTTTTTTTGGAACAATCCAAACTGGTGCATTGTAAGGTGATTGGGAAGGTTTTATTACATTGTTTTTTAATAATTCATCTACTTGGCGGATGATTTCTTCCTTATGAACTGGAGGAAATCGATATTGTCGCGAAAAAATAGGACAATCATCTGTTGTCGGTATTGAGTGTTGAAGAATGTTTGTAGGTTCTAAGTATTCTCCCGGAATGTGGAAGCAATCTGCATTTTTAGTAATTAATTTTTCAACATGTTCATATTCTTCCATATTTAAATGATCTAACCGTAGTAGTTTTTTAATGATTTCTACTCTTTCTTCGCCTGTGATCTTGTAAAATTTGCAGAAATGGTTAGACTTTTCATCGGATTTCAAAAAACTATTTAATATTAAATTAGGCAAATTTTCATCATTTTCATTTTCTGAAAAATTAGATTGATTTGTTGAATTGTTGACTTCGCATTGTTCAAAATCTTGTAATTGAACACTAGGAATTGATATTTTTACAGGTTGTTCATTTATGTTTGCATATTTGACGTAGGCTTTGCCTCCACAATTTTTTACAATGGCTTGACCCACAAAAATTCCTTCTCCAATTGATAATTGGGGTATATAACCTTCACTTTTTTCCGTATTTTCTATTTTCACATAATAATCAAAAATTGTTCGTGCCGGGATTGTGATAACGCCAGTTTGTTCAAAAGGATATGTTGCATTGTTAATTTCAATACATTTATATGTGTAATTTATATTTACTTTATTATTGAGAAAAAATTCAGAGCTCAAGACTCCATCTTCATCTACTGGTACATCATCAGGGATTATATTTAGTGTAGTTAAAAATCCAAGTATTACAACCTTAATTTGACCTAGAGTATAGACAGGTAGATCATTAATACCTGTTAGTCTCAACACTTCATTTTTATTTATTTTTATTTCGGGGTCAATCGCACTTCTTTTAATTAAATTTCGACCAGCACCAGTGTCGATCATCATACGTGCCGGGCTTTTTAGACCAACGGCAGATACCATGATCGAAGGAATTATATTATTCCTACTGATATGAATTTTGATATCATTTTCTTCACTTGTAATTTCTATAGGTGCTTTATTTAATGGGTTGGCGCCTTCCTCCCAGCACCCATTGGGGGAATAGCGTTGGAGTTTTCCTGGTTCTGCGTATAATTTTGAGGGCTTTGTTGTCCATTTCGATTTTGTAAATATCTACTCTTTTTATAACAATCCTTAGCGATGTGACCAGGGAAATTACAAAAATTGCAAATAATTTTGGATCCTTGGGTGGGATACGGGCGGGTCTGCTGATTATTCGTAGTTTCAGGATTGTTTCCCTTTTGGTTTTGTCCAGGCTCAAAATTTTGATTCTGTCTGGTTCTAAAATTTTGATTTTGTCCATATCCGAAATTTTGATTTTGTTGGTTTCCAAAATTTTGATTTTGTCGGTTACTAAAATTTTGATTTTGTCTATATCCAAAATTTTTATTTTGTCGGTTATTGAAGCTTTGATTTTGTGAGTATCCAAAATTTTGATTTTGTCTAGGTACAAAGTTTTGACTCAGTTCAGGTCTAAAATATGAATTTTGTCCAGGTCTAAAATTTGGATTTTGTGCAGAATTCCATCTATTGTGATTATTAAAATTTCCTTGAGGTTTATTTGGTAAAAATTGGTTTTGGATTGAATTTGAAACAACAGGATTTTCAGAAAAAAATTTTTGTCGAAAGTTTTCGAGGTGGTAACACTTTTCGGTCGCATGTCCTGGTCTTCCGCAAATTAAACACGCTATTTTAGTGTCCTGAGCAACATTGAATTTATTATTCTTTGTAATAATTCGCGATTCTGATTCTTCTTCTGAGGATTTAATTGGCTTATTTTTTCGTAGTTCTGAACATGCATTCAATTTTCTTTCAATTTCTAGTGCCTCATTAATAAGAGTTTTAAAAGTATCATCCGCGTTATCTTTCAATCGTATCTCTAATTCCGAACGCAATCCCCTTTTGAAACATTTAATTACATCACTTTCTAAATTTACTTTAAATGTGTCATCTGTGGCACCATCATTGCCTAATTTATGCGCGTCTTCGATTCTATCTGCTAATTCTTTTATTCGCGCAGCGTATGATATTACATTTTCCTTATCCCACATAAATATATTACCTAGTTCTCCTTGCAACTGGTATACACTTTTCGCGGGGGCATAAACTTTTTTTAATTTTTCTATTAATTCATCTAGCGTGCGAAACGTATTTCCGAATATGCATTTTCGCGCTTCTCCGGTCAAGTTACTTCTTACTAATCTAGCAAGATTCTCGTGTGCTTGCGTAGGAATTATGGCTTTTGCTTCTGTACATCCCTCTATAAAGTGGGCTAAAGGGATGTTACTACCGTCAAAAATAGGGATTATTTCGAGCGCGTCGCGGAGAGAAACTTGTTGATTGGCTGGCAGTGTCATTTTTTCCTGTTTTGTCGAGTCTTCGTCACTTGATACGTCGTCACTATCGTGCTCACTTATTATTGATTCGCGATTCAAATCATGAAATGAGTTTTCTTTTGTTACTTCCTTACTAATTTGTTGCGAGAGCGTTGAACTTAATAATGATTTTACATTAGCCTGATAATCAATCACGTCATCGATAGTTAGAGTTTTATTCTGATCTATCGAACCACTGATCAAACTTGAATTTGTGTTAATTAAGGTACTATTTCCGGGATCAATAAATGCTGAACAGTCAAAATTATTGGTTTCTGAATTATCACTACCAAATTCTAAATCTAGTTTTTCTAATTCTTTATCAATATTAATTTTATTTTTCCTATCACTCTCAAGCCCGTTCTTGTTTAATTCTACTTGCTTAGCTAATTGAGGGTTTTTCTTTGCAAGATTCCTAGTGATTGTTTTTTGAATATTCCCTAATTCTACAGATTTTTTATCCGGCATTGATTATACTTATATTCGGACATATTTCTCAGTAATAATATATTAAATGTAAATGTTGTAAGTTACCCGTCTTCGTTCAAGTTCTTTGTGCTTAAAAATGTGTATAAAATAAATGTATTAAAAATAAATTATATATTGGCTCTCTTTTGTTTGGTTTCCCGGCCGATGCACCATAAAAAGGTTGTATGTTACGTCATGGAAAACGCAAAATACTTTCCTTTTTAATTAGGTTCCTCGTTTTAGTTGAGATCGAAGATCTCGCACAGGGAAGAGGAAAGAGTAGCCAATAAATAAATTATAGATAAGTTCAACAATTTATTATGAATAATTACAATTGAAATTTATTGATTAAAAGAGTTTAGTACAAGAAGCTGAAGGAAGACTTGTAGACTTGTCTCTAATCCTTGGCCAGGACCTTTAAAATAAAGGATACTCATATATTATGGCCCAAAGGAATTAGATAAATGAAATTAGAATTATTGGTATGAGGACTTACCGGTTATTGATTCGATTGAAGAATCAAATGTTATCTAGATGGTCTGTGTAATGGTGTGGAAGAAGGGGTTGTGCACTTATTATGAATTGGATATCCAAGATTTTGGTAGTTCCTTGAATGGTATTCAAAGTGTTCCAATGATTGATAATAGTGGGTCCAATTCAGGTTGAAATTGGTTCGAAGTATTCCAAAGATGGGAATTCCCAGATGCGGGTTTTCCAGTGCACAACACTGTCACAAGGGTACACGCACTAACACGCGAGAGATACCGGTTTGACACACTAGACACTGGGCAGTCGAATTGGAGAAAACCGTAGAAAAATAGAGAAGAGGTGAACTATAACTTCTAACTTATCACGTTGCTAATGACTTAAGACTAAAGACTAAAGACTGACCCATGCTGGTCCAACGAGTTTTTATATGGCCTAAGGCGACGTCCCTGCATGCTTGGACGTCGGTGTATGCGCGGACGTCACGAGTATATATAGATATACTATACGGCTTACAATGTTTTCAGTATATCTATAGCTATGTCCTCCAGCCTCCACGTGCTTTCGTGCTCTATAGTCTATGTCTAGCTATGGCTAGCTAGACAGTGTACGCCACGGATTACAATGTTCTTACTATATTCTATACTCTATACCTTTACTCTCGTGCTCAATATATATAGTTATATTCTACAGCGTACAACGTGCTGATATACATATATAGCTACACTCTACAGCGTTCAATATCCGCTCTATATTTATTGAGTATTTATTAGTGTAAGCATGCAAATAGATAAATATATAAATAAATATATTAATATATATATATATAGATAGAGAGATATGTATGTCACGAAACGTGACAGAAGAAACACTCTGATTAAGTCGTACACTCTCAAGTTCAAACTTAAAGTAGTTAACGTGTCCGAGTCTTGGACTAAGTCCCTTCGACTGTGACTTTCGGTCGTTGCAGAGTAACTTTCCGGATAAAGTCCGCGGTGTTAACGTTGGTGAAAGGGCTCACTATTGAATTACTTCTAAGTGTATTCATTTTATCATCTGGTAAAACTCCGTCGGTGTTTTACGTCATAAGCGGAGATCCAACCGACAAAGCAACTCACTCTCGCCCTTTCTAGCGTAGAAAGGTATGTAAGTTCATTTTATGTAACACTTAAATCTGTTCTCACTCCTTATAATAAAATAATCATTAAAGCAACCATCTCTCACTCATTCAAAACACTGTACTCTGACACAGTCCGCGTAGGGCTGATAAGCGACATACAAACCCTTGAACAAATAATTGGTCAGGTCTTACCAGGATGACATAATCAGCACACTGGTCTCTCTCTATCTCTTCTCCTATTTTCCATACTACCCTCGCCTTTTGCTCGGGACGTGACAGAAGAAGTTGTGTTTTTTACATCTGGGGCATTGGTTCAACCTCGTGCCCTCGAGGAACCCACTCCAGGTGCCCTAAAGTACTGCAAAAACCAGACTTCCCCTGGGAAGATGAGTTTTTCACACCTGGGGCACGGGTTCAATCTCGTGTCTGGGAGGAACTTACTCTAGGGACCCTAAAGTTCTGTGAAAACGAAACTTCGATGTGCAAGATGAGTTTTTTATACCTGGGGCATTGGTAACGAATTTTCAACGAAATAGATAAATCTTTAACCAAGAAAGATTCTTCAGGCAATATAGAAAAAAAGTTTAACAAAAAAGAACCCTCTACGAAATAGTTGAATTTTCTACCCTCCAATAATTAGATTTTTGAACAAATAGGTTAATTCCAAACAAAGAAATTCAATTCTTAACTAAAAAAGATTTTTCAGTCGATAAGGAAAAATATATTCATTTGAAATGTTCAACTCTGAAGGCAAAAGAACGAAATTTCTGCCAAATAATTGAATTTTTTGCCTGGAAATATGAAAAAAGTTTCAAAAACAATCGAATTGAAAAATGCGTGGAATTTTAAATCTAGGTTGAAAAACATGTTATTCAGACTGAGATTGAGGTCTGGTAAATAGAACCCGTGTGGAAAAATTTCGTGGCGCTGCACTGTTTCTGTCCAGTCCGCCTTGAGTCGACACTGGCACTCCACAGGCTGACTGTCCAGTGGCTAGACTGGGATGTAACGCTCGGATCGACTAGTTTCTAGACAGATCGGCTATTTTGGTAAAAAATAATTAATAATTAAATAATATAATTATTTTTTATTCCATAAAAGTCCAATATATAGATTTTGCAGTTAATTAAAAATATAAAAAAAGTTTTTGTACAAAAAAAAAAGAAGAAATGAGTTTCCGCAAATCTCTTGTACATACGCCGGGTGTCGAACTTCTGATGTAACTTCCTATTATATTGTTGTAGCTTTGTCCCGTCGCCTTAACACCTCGGCCATCTAAAAGTTAAATTTTTTTTCATTTTTGTCGGATATGAATTTCAATTCATCACATCCCAATATTTATTTGAATAGAACATGAACAATTTTTAAACATTAAAAGTGCTTGATGTGTGAATAAATCATTGAAAAAAATTAAGTTTGTATGATTTTCTTGCGGTTAGACTACGAAATAATGATTTTTTATTATTTCAAATAATTAATACGTTAGGCTTAATTATTATTTACGCAATCAATGGATAATTAAAATAAATTGAATAAATCATTTATGTTCAAATTTGATTTTCTGGAATATCATCAATATTATACATAGCATTATACATATTATAATTATTAGAAATTCAATATAAATTTATTATAAATTGACTACATAATTCAATTGCAAAAAAATGTTTTCAAACATTCTTAAAAAAATCGTTCTTAAGAATACAGTTCTTGTATTAAGATTTCGATCACCTTCAACCATTATTGTTTACTATCTTAAATATGTATTGGTGTACTATTAATTATTGCTTAAGCATTTGTGCGATTGTGTATTGTAATTTTCTAAATCTTTTATCAAAAAATGATTATTTTCTGAATTCACCTATGTAATTTTTGTTTAAGTCCAAACCGTGATTCTATCTAGAAACTAGCTAAAATCTGGACAATCTTTATATATTCAAATTCGCAACGAACTCCTAGATAGCGCCAAGACTGGGACTAGACAGCAGAAAGTTTTGAATTAAACACGTAGCAAAACTAGAGAGCACCAGTGAAGCGCCAGGCTAGTATTGCGTGAATAGACCGGCTTGAGAAAAACTGTACTGGCTTTAGCATGATTCAAGACTGCCACGAAATTTTTCCACACGGGAACCTTGATAAGAAAGACTGTGTTTCATCCGCGTGTTTCCTATTCATGATGAACCAATTTCAAACGGAGACAAGGTAACTGTGTCAAAAATCTCAGTATATAAGTGGCCCAAAATCAGTGTCTCAACGTCATAAGGAACCGAAAGAAGTAAAATTACTGTTTCTACTAAAAGTATTACTCTCCGATTTTTTTGGGTGAATTTTGAATCACGTCCAGGATGAACCTCTTCATCCTTACTTTGGTTTATTTTTAGTTTGAAATTTATTTTATTTAGTTAAAAATTCACTTTTTTTGGCAGAAAACTATTTTTCGCAATTGAACATTCCTTTTTTTTATTCGTTCTTGTATGGTTAGAAATTGATTTTTTAACTGAAAATGTAACTGTTACACTTTGTATTTAAAATTTATATTTTTTAGTTGAAAATTCAACAACATATGTAGTTGAAATTTGAACTACTTTATCAAAAATCCATTTTTTTTTTGAAGCTTCATCATTTCAGTTGAAAATTTATTCCTTTGGATGAAAATGTAACTATTTTGTTGAAAAATCGGTGCTTTTGGTTTTGGTGACAAAAAAATTTCAACTGAAAGAGATATTTCATTTTTGATTGAAAATTTAAATTTTTCAGTTTGAAATTCAACCATTTGGACGAAAATTTATGTATTTGTTGAAATTTCGCCTATTTTAGTAGGAAGTTAATTACCTTGACGAAAAAATAATGTTGTTAACTGAAAATTGAACTATTTCAATATTTAGTCGAAAATTAATTTGTTCAATTTGAAAATTCCAGTATTTGGTTAATAATAATTCATATATCTTGCTGAAAATTCGTCTTTTGACCAAAAAATAAGCTCCTTAGTTAAAAATTCATCTTTTTGGGTGAGCATTCATTACTTTGTTTGAAAATTGAACTATTCCGTTGAAAATTCTTCTTTTTTCAAATGATTTGTTATGAAAATTTATATTTCACAGTATTTCTTCTTAGGTTGAAAATTTCACTATTTTGTTAAAAAATCTTTTTTTTTGATGGTTGCAAATTAATTTTTCAACTAAAAATGTTATCATTCCACTTTTGATCGCGAAAGTCTCTAGAGATCTTTAACCCAAAAGCTCTCGGTTTAAAGATCCATTTCTTGTTTGGAAATTTGACCACGTTGTAGAAAAATAGCTTTTGCTTTCTTTTTTGAAGACGATTTTTTCAAGGGGAAACAATATTCCATTTTTTATTAGGAATTTACCTTTTTACATTCTCATCTAGAGAAGGTATTAGATTTGTGTAAAATTTG